>JANAVB010043219.1:6831567-6978501 GCA_029216955.1 Iris pallida
AGTAGTGAGGTATAGATAACATAATAACATTAGAAAGCTGAAGATACTAAGAGACGTCCTCCTATTGTGCAACTACAGGAAGCTCATAGCCTCTCTTTCCAGGGATTCTTCAAACAGCTGCACCAATCACAGGGCCAGCTGTACAAAATAAATTCGAGAAAGGGCACTTGTTTGATAGTTATTGATGCACTAAGGATCTCAAATACACATAATTTTTAGGCTGCTTGATATCCTTTGTATCCCTATAAAATCGGCACCAGGGGTATTAAATAGTTGTTCATCTTGTTATCTGCATATGCCCTCAATCAATACCGCTTGACTATATATTCTTAAAGTAAGATCAGTGATGATCTTAATGCATTAGCTGTTCATTACATTCAGCAATATGAGGAGGATGAAATCATCATGTACTCGATGTTTACTTATTATACAACATAACATGTTCTTTGAGTATAGTATCATTTGTCCCTCCTTTGACGTGTCACGCCTTCATCCGTATATTTAATAGTAGTCAGCTTCTGAGTCATTGTCAATTTGAATTGGATTGTACTTCATCACCCCCAACTATACTTATCCTATGGCTCCATCTCCACATGCTATTGATGTCCATTGTTCGCCAATTCAAGTGTCACGTGTATTATTGACGTCGTCAAGGGGAGGACTCTCCATTTTGTAAATACCCCCATTTTTTTTATCTAATAAAGTAATCTAAATTTCAATCTTATGCAAATTATCTACAAAACTGTTAAGTAAATATTTTGAAATTATATCTTTCATTTTGTTAAACCAGCCAAACCCACTCTCACCCCCCCTTTGGAATTCTAACTCCCTCCATCCAAAACCATTTAACTCTCCATTCAATTTCATATAAAAACCTCTTTAATTCCCCACTACTTCCCTGCTAACTCTATCCCGTTCATACACAATTTAACCCACACTAGCTTAATCCCACACAACTCATGATCACTCCCTGCACACAATCCATTCAGTAACTCGAGTTTCCCTTCTCACTAATTTTCATTATAGCACTCGCTTATCACCATCGTTAAACATCCTTATATTCCCACGACTCCATTCCCATGTGTCAATTCCATCCCGAGCAACTCATCGTCTCTCTGAGAACTTCTGCACACTCCAACCCGAACACCTTCCTATTCTTGTTGTCAACAGAGCACCCATCCATCAACATTAGACGACACATTTCTCTTTCCATCAACATCATCATCCAATTCACTCCTCACCCTCTTCACTAGACCCGACCACCTACGCCGTCACCCATGCTCTCTCGTGCACTCATCGCAGCAACCATCTTCCTCGAGCAGTCGCCATCGCTATCATTGTGTCATCCAGTCAACCCACCTAGACAACTTATGCTCTCCAGCACTAGAGCACACTCCTATTATTTATGTCAACAGAGCACACATCCCTCACCATTAGACAACACCTTTCTCTTCCCATCATCATCATTCAATTCACTCTCCATCCTCTCGACTCGACCCGACCACCTATGCCATCACCCCTGCTCTCTCATGCACTATAGCACCTTCCTATTAATTATGTCAACAGAGCACACATCCATCACCATTAGACGACACCTTTCTCTTCCCATCATCATCATTCAATTCACTCTCCATCCTCTCGACTCGACCACCTATGCCATCACCCATGCTCTCTCGTGCACTCATAGGAGCAACCATTTCCTCAAGCAGTCATCCTCGCTGTCATTGTGCCATCCCGCCAACCCACCTCAACAACTTATGTGCCCTGACACCAAAGCTCCTCCCCATTCATAGTCCCCTACAATGCCACATCAGAGCTGCACCAAACTTTTCCTATGAAATTCCTCCGCAACACAGTTCAGCAACGGCGTCACAACATACAACCACGCACCTCGTCATGCACCAGACCAAACCTAATCAACTGTCATGCTCGTCGCACACCACGCCACACCCTTGTTCAACAAGCGCAGACCGCTGCATTCCAACCTACTCCGCATGACCCGTGTCGTACCTCCCGTGCCATCCTCCCACTCGAGACAAGCGACAAAGCAGGATGAGCTTGCCAACACAATCCCCTACATGGACCCGAGCTCGATAAGTCCCGAGCTTCCCGATAGGCAGCAGTCAAAAAGGGGGTCGGACTCCTATGTTTTCTACTACATCCAGCACCCCTCCACTAGTCGCTCGCCCCACCACTACCACCCTCATCCGCAAGCCTAGCAACCTCGTCGTGCCCCCGATTGTGCAGCCCGATTGACTGGACAAGTTGCACTAATAGCAGTTACAAGAGGACAAATCGAGTCATTTGGGCTATTCCAGCATCGTCGCACCACGTCTATGCACCGCCGCACCACGTTTGTGTCTGGCCTCGACTCCCCAACATCCCCAGCACACTCCAGTACACTCTGGTGACCTCTCCGATGAAGTTTCCAAGCTCCATCAATACATAGTTTGAAACAAAGGAGTAGGTCCTTTGTTTTCCGGATTTTTTAAGCCTCGAAGATGCGTCGTCCTGTCGATCTAGTGAATCTCGGCTCGCATAGTTCGCTCTGAAAGGCACGTAACGAGATTGTTGAACGATCTTGGAGACATCACACCATAACCATCTCTAATCGATATTTCGACCGCACCGACACGAACTTGTAATTTCTTGTATGATTGTCTTATGTTGGCTACGAAACATGTTCTCTTGGATCCGCAACATCAAGTTTGCCTTCCATGGAAGTTTGTATCAAATTTCGGCACCCTTTTTCGAGAAGCTCTTTTTTCGACCCGAATATTAGCACGTCGTTTCGGGAATCCTCGGCTCGGATTTCAATACGTAAGTTCCAGTGAGTTTGTATCGTTGTTCTGGTGCTAACTATATTTTTATTTTGGTACTATTCTAACTTAGCTCATTCTTGTCACGTGGGGTCCCGCATGTTAGCCCGATTTAACTCCAATGTCGAATTTTGGATTTGGACTATTTTAGACATTTGGACGTACACAATCATTATAGATGCTATTATGGACGCGTGGATATTCCTGATTCGAGTTTTAGCTATCAGCTATCGGTATCTCTCGTATCTGAAACATTCGTGTCCGACACGTCGACTCGTCTCCAAAATGCGGTTCAAACAAAGTATACATTGCCAAGTGTATTTCAATTCATAGAATATTATGTCTGAACTTTTGATTGTGTTCATGATTAGTGGATGTCATTGAGTCAGCGAGCAACCGTCGATGTCATTGAGAGTTGATACTAGTCGTAGATTTTTTTTTTGTTTCTAGATTAGAGTTAGTGGTAACCCATGGTTTCTTGTTGTATTCGTTGGATACAGTCGCAACTCCTAAGACACGGTATTACATTTGCATTCATCTTAGGACACGTAATCCCGTATTTGATTTATCATCGAAACAATCCGAGTGTGTATTAGTTAGTTATGAGTATGATTAAAGATTTAGTATATTATTCATCGACTAGTGGATTACTTGTGGATTTCTCATGGATTACTTATAGATTTCTTGTGGGTTAGTCGTAGTTGGTCCATAAATACTAGATCTTAACTAGACGTGTCGTGGGCACGATTCGTGTAGTCTCATTAGGTGCGGAGGACACTTACTAGGCGCCTAACTTCCATTACACACCCCTTTAACATGATGGCCTCTAGCCTCTGATGAGTGCTACCTATTGTCTGTTACCCCTACATGATAGCCGCTAGCATCTCATTTACGAACGCTACTAGTTGTTTACTTATGTCCAGCCTGGCAGCTCATGCGTGTAAACGTTATCCTCAACTGCATATCACTTAGTTGATTAGTTTAGTTGTACCCGTGATAGTATGGTTTGTGTATCTATCTATTGATTTACATTCGACATATTTTTTGTATCTTGCTATGTTCCTCTGAGGACCTGGTTCTCTTCCAGATTATGTGAGTAAGATTATCAAGCGACTTACTCCTGAGGAGCAATGGCAGGTATCTTCCTTAGATCGAGGTATCATTAGAGTAAATACTTGGATTTTGTTATGTCCAGTATATTATGTTACCTTTGTGTACTTATTCTACTTTCATAATCTAGTGTTTGTAGGTCCATGTTATTCTTTTCGGATTTATTCTGACACGTGTACTATTGAGCGGCTGACCTTATTACATCATGTTCATTCTTGTTACTGCTACTACGGTGGATTGAGCGAGTGACCTTATTCCATCATGTTCATTATTGTTACTGCTACTACGGTGGATTGAGATATAGAATATTGAGTTCAATCATAGAATATAGTACCTAGAACACCCGACCTTAGACATTGTATACGTATTGAGTTGGGTTGGAGATCGCTTGATAAGTATCTGACCATTGTCACGTGGTCCGGTACTATGTATTTTGGGAATGGGGTGTAGTGCACCGTTCCGCTCAATTCAACTGTTGGAATCGAAACGCAACGGCATTTGGACTTAGCCATGCAACAACTTGCTCGAAATCCCGCTCGGCTAAGGCAACTCATCGCTCAGATTGGTGGCTTCGGTGAACTTGCCTCAGCTTGGCTTTCACACCAATAAAAGAAAGTTTTCATTGCACTGAGTAGGCTTGACAATAAAAGAGATAAACCCACATAGCTAAGGAAATAATCCCATACTCTCGAGTCGGTGACATAGAACTTGAAAAGTCGATGGATTGGGTTCGAGGTAAACAAGTCGAATCGAAAGAACCATACGAAAGTAATAGAAAGAACCATTGTGTATTGATTGTAACGAATCGAAATTAATGAATTCGGAAGATAGTGAAATCGGTAGGCAAAATACTTGAATATGGATATGTGCGAATGTCGATTGAGGTAGTTTCGGAGATGGGCTAAGGAGGGGTAACACTAGGTTTCGACTAGGAGACGACAAAGGAATGACTTGATGAAATTTTGATTCAGAAATTTGTTGAGAATACCGCTCGGGTGGTTTGCCCTAGAACTAAGTTGTCCGTGTGCGCGACGAGTATGGGTTACCCCAAGTTTGAGATATAGTTGTTCGATGTGAAAAATAACTAAGGCACGAGCGTGGCTCGGATTGAAGAAACTCATAGAAGGAGTGTGTGCGAGAATCATTGAATGTTGAATCGAGCGATAATTTGATGAGTGTGTACTCAGTAAGTTTCGAGGACGAAACTTGTTCTGAGTGGTGAATTATGTAGTGTCCCGTCCTGCTCAGTTCCAACGGAGGAATCAAAACGCAACGACATTTAGACTTAGCCATGCAACGGCTTGCTCGAAGTCCCGCTCGGGTAGCTTCGGTGAACTTGCCTCAGCTTGACCTTCACACTAATAAAAGGAAGTTTTCATTTTACTGAGTATGCTTAATAATAAAAAAGATGAACCCACATAGCTAAGGGAATAATCCCATGGTCTCGAGTCGGTGATATAGAACTTGAAATGGTTAAGTTGAGTTATGCCACGGGCTATCGACTTGATGTCATAGCAGGCACGTTCCACGATCTTACTGCTTGTCATAGCAAAAACGTCCCACGGTCTCACAGTTTAGTCCCATAGAAGATGCCACGGGTTAAGGCGCTCAAAGAACACAGTTGTTCAAGTTGAGCACGTGCACGGTCCCACGGTTATACGGCTTGATATAGCCACATGTTCCTACGATCTCAAGGCTAGTCATATAGAGTATGACTTGGACGGCAGTGTCGCACGGAATACAATTGGTTTAAGGCACGAACCACAGTTGATTTAATGAGAAGTATGCCACAGTCTATGGCACATGTGGAACACGTTTTGTTCAAATAGGAAGCTATGCAGAAGCCGTTCCCTGGGTTTCAAAAAATGAAAAGTTCACGCGACCGTTTGTCGTCGAGGTGGTCCCTCGTTTGGGAGTCTCCAACGAAGTATGGAAAGTACGGATAATGAGCACGATATGCAAAGGGTTTGAGTCGTACCACAAATTAGGCCAAGCATTTACATGAGTCTAGATGTTCTCGTAAGTGTGTGGTTATGGACAACTTGTACACAAGGATGATGTTTCTTCGGACGACAACCTGGGGCCACAGAACCGATCCGGACATAGATGAAACATGGTATAGCTGATGCTGGATAGGCAACCAAGAATTCAATAAGCTTTCATTGGGGCTAGCTACCTGCATTGATCGATCCACCGTCTTCCTAGCTATGTCCACGATGGCTAGTTAATGCCAGTGACCTTTCATATAGATAAGTGTTGTGCTGAGCACCAATCCGCATACACGGTATCGGTTGAGTCACAAAGAGTATAACCATGACACTGATGAGTCAAGGTATGTGTGCACGGTTTGTAACACAACTTTTATAAAGCCTAAGATTTGGCTATACGTAAAGACACGTGTTTCGGCACGAGATGTGGCATCGTATTTGGAGTCGTTGACACTAAAGTTTTAAAAGTTTGGATTGACTCATTTCGATTTAAAGTAAGGAAGGACCGTAAGGCAAAGTTTGATTAAGTCATATTGAGTTGTGAGGCACGACCTCGACGTTGAAGCACGCACATAGTTTATGGCAGGACCGTGTTGTTGCGTCTCAAAGTATGGCCGAAGGGCAAGCACGAGTCGATACGTTGATGTTGTTGGCACGAGAATGGTCTAGAGGTAAAAAGATAAGTAAGTTATTGGTGTAAGGCACGGTGATGGTCTAGAGTCATAAATATGGCTAGTAGTCCATGCTATCAAATTGATCCTAAGACAAGAATAGAAAGACAATCAAAGAAATAGTTGCACACTAAATGAACATGTTGGTTTTATACGGGTGGACAAGGAGCTCACACCACCAGTACGGTTGTGTACTGACCACCCAACAGTTTTCATGCGCAGGTTACAGGTACTTGGTCGTCGGGACGGAGCTCGCTTGGACGCGCTAAGGCATGAAGTTCCTTGGCGTTTCGAGACGTGCGACCGCATTGAAAATTTTACCTATACGGGACATAATGTATTGACATCGCCTTCTGAAGCACCCACAAAGTTGTAAGCCTTCGGACATGAGCGATTGTACTTAAGAGAGAGAGAGAGCGGAGTGTTTGTATCAAGAGAGAAAGTGAGCTTGAGTGACTTGTAATCTTGGCTTCGCGTCCTTGTAATCTTATTTTCAATATCAATAAAGAGTATCATTTTGTACATGTCTTTGTGTTATTCAACTTCTCTGCTCGAACTTCTGTGCGACGACCCCGTCGTAAGCTGTTGTAATCGGCCGTTATGGAACTCGCCTTGCGCGAGCGCAACCGCGACACCACGCCCTAGCGAGGACGATCGTTATTCAGAACCGGGGCGTGACATAATGGTATCAGAGCACAGCTTTACGTCCTTGGACTTTCGATTGAATTCTTTAACTCCGATGTTTTTGTACTAAATGTTGTTTCCGCAATCGATATTGTTGGTGCGCTCTCAATGTTTTACGGAATGTTCCATACAATAAGTTTATATATTTTGTAAAATCTCACGATGGAAATTTGGTTAAACAAAAGATATATCACGTAAGGCACGGTTGACTGAATTGAGCTGGACATATATACCAAAATTTGTGCCAACGTTAGCAAAGTTGTTTGCAGGATTCAAATTGTGTCAGATAAGAATGAGAGAGACAATTCATGAGATGTTGGGTAGTTACAAACAGAGGTGCTATCGAACGACGATATCGTCGATGCGATAAAGATGAATCGTGCTTGAATTTTGAGGAATGGCTCGAAGGGAGATTCGAAGTAATCGATCGTGAGTCGAATAATTGTTTCGAGGATTTGTCGAGTGACTTCATCCCTGAGTGGTGTATGGATAGCCTTGGGGATGCTTGATCGACTAAGGATCGGGGTACCAATGAATCTATCAACAAGCGACGAAATTGTGCAAAGCTTTAGAAAGAGTGTTTCAAAGTTAGTTGTGACTTGATAACTAGCATGAGTTTGATTCGAACGAACAAGAAAACGACGCGCTTCGGATTAGGATTGCACTGAGTGTGAAATACGAAAATAATTAAGTAGATATATTGAATCGAGGAAAAGTTAAAGTGTAAAGAAACGAATGACTCGATCGAGGAAATAGATGTGGATCGTATACAAAAATCTTAGCACAGAACTGAACGGAATTGAAAATTCAGAATTTGACTAAGGAAAGATAGCACGATTGGAAGATAGCGTGCATAACGTTGGTTTGAAGATACGAGAACGACTCTAAAGATTTGGGATAGATGTTGCTCGATGTCTTGAGTTAGCATAGAACGATACGAATTGAGGAATTATGTTGCACGATGATTAAGATAGACAGATAGACATATGTGATTTTGATTTGAACGAATCGATGACGTAACTAAATTGATCTCGAATGTCGAGGAACGGATCGTATATCAAGTTGGATGATAGTATTAGTTGCACGACTAGAAATTTATTACAAAAGAAGAGCGTCAGGTTATATATATCATCGATGGTATTGAGGCGTATCAAAAATCGATATGCGATAACTCGGGGGTACTCTGATTCGAGGAATGATAATCGTGTAAAATGTTATTGTTCAGATGGATGCTATGCTTAGGATTTTGATAGTAATGAATGTTTGGATTACTTGATTAGATGAACTTGAAGTATATATGAATAAATGATAGTCGGACTATGAGAAACGAAAATTTTGACAGAGTTGATGATCATTGATGTGAAAATTATATGACTCGAAAAATTATAGTAGGCGATCTTACGATTGTGCGATGAGATAGATGCACGAGATTGATGATTAGTAGGTTTGAAATTTTGAGTGATGTTACGATGGATGAATCATGATTGATGTTATGCGACTTGAGAATTGAAAATCGACAATATGATTTATGATCGGTAGATTATGACTTTAAGATTTTGTAGTCGAGGTACATGAGTTTGGATTGATAGGTCTATTAAACGAATCGAGGATTGCGAGTTTGAGAGTTGTGAGTTGCATCGTTGAACCATGTCGTGATCGAGGATGGTCGTGAAACGATTTACCCTAGGAATGGCTTTGTTGAATGACTCGGACCCTTGGACTAAAACGTACAAGTGCAGATAGGAGAAATCTATGCTCCAAATTTAGAAATCGGAGTTATACGAGCTTGGATAGGAATACCCTGTACTATCGACTACGGTTTGACCTTAGAATTGAGAGGTGAATGTTTTGATATTATTGTTTGGGAATGGTGATCCCAACACTAACTTTGACTTTAGCCTAGTGAAGATAGCCTAGCGGTTAGACAGACGTCCATGTGCGGAGAGATAGAAATTATGCGATCAACCCTAGTAAGAGATGCCCGCGTAGATGATAGAGTTGGGTTACCTAGTTACAAGTGTCTTGAAAAATCTTGAGGATTGATAAGATTGGATATCGATATTGGTGGACAGAATGATTCAATTATGCGAAGACACCACTCACGAGGCTTGGCTGAAATGCATATATTTCGGGGACGCCATGAATATATGCACGATCTGACTCGAGTGGTAATGGCGGATTCTCTATCACGAGGCTTGGTTAAAATACATATATTTCGGGAACGTCTTAAATATGTGCACGATCCAACTAAGTGATACGTTGAATTCAAGTAAGACTAAAGGAACGAAACGGTATCGAGGATTTTGAAATCGTGGGTTTCAAAGAAAATGTTGATGGTATTGAAATCGTTGGATTTGAAATGAACTTAAATGTTGATTGATCGGGTAACAAGTCAATAGGCTGGATACTCGGGATGATTATGTTGATATCATACGAGAGTGATCGAAAGAACCATTGTGTATTGATTGCAGCGAATCGAAATTAATGAATTCGGAAGATAGTGAAATCGGTAGGCGAAATACTTGAATATGGATACGTGCAAATATAGATTGAGGCATTGATGCAAGTCAGGTTTCGAAGATTGGTTAAGGAGGGGTAACAATGGATTTCGACTACGAGACGACGAACGAATGACTTGATAAAATTTTGATTCCAAAATTTGTTGAGGATACTGCTTGGAAAGTTTGCCCTATAATTAAGTTGTTCGTGTGCGCAACGAGTATGAGTTACCCCAAGTTTGAAATATAGTTGTTCGATGTGAAAAATAACTAAGGCACAAGCGTGGCTTGGATTGAAAAAACGCATAGGAGTGTGTGCGAGAATCATTGAATGTTGAATCGAGTGATAAGTTGATGAGTTTGTACTTAGTTAAGTTTCGAGGACGAAATTTGTTCTGAGTGGTGTATTATGTAGTGCCCCTCCCGCTCAGTTCAACCGTTGGAATCAAGAGGCAACGGCGTTTGGACTAGGCGATGCAACGGCTTGGACTAGGCGATGCAACGGCTTGCTTGAAGTCCCGCTCGACCGAGGCAACTTCTCGCTCAGGTGGGTAGCTTCGGTAAACTTGTCTCAGCTTGGCTTTTACACTAATAAAAGAAAGTTTTTATTGCACTGAGTAGGCTTGATAATAAAAGAGATGAACCCACATAGCTAAGAGAATGATCTCGTGGTCTCGAGTCGATGATATAGAACTTGAAATGTCGATTAATTGGGTTCGAGGTAAACAAATTGAATCGAAAGAACCATACGCGAGTGATCGAAAGAACCATTGTGTATTGATTGTAGCGAATCGAAATTAATGAATTCGGAAGATAGTGAAATCGGTAGGCGAAATACTTGAATATGGATACGTGCGAATATTGATTGAGGTATTGATGCAAGTCAGGTTTCGGAGATGGGCTGAGGAGGGATAACACTAGGTTTCGACTATGAGATGACAAAGAATGACTTGATGAAATTTTGATTCAAAAATTTGTTGAGAATACCGCACGGGTAGTTTGCCCTATAACTAAGTTGTACGTGTGCACGACGAGTATGAGTTACCCCAAGTTTGAGATATAGTTGTTCGATGTAAAAAATAACTAAGGCACGAGCGTGGCTCAGATTGAAGAAACCCATAGGAGGAGGAGTGTGTGCGAGAATCATTGAATGTTGAATCGAGTGATAAGTTGATGAGTGTGTACTAAGTAAGTTTCGAGGACGAAACTTGTTCTGAGTAGTGTATTATGTAGTGTCTCGTCCCGCTCAGTTCAACCGGAGGAATCAAAACGTAACGGCATTTGGACTTAGCCATGCAACGGCTTGTTCGAAGTCCAGCTCGATCGAGACAAATCCCCGCTCAGGTGGGTGGCTTCGGTGAACTTGCTTCAACTTGACCTTCACACAAATAAAAGGAAGTTTTTATTACACTGAGTAGGCTTGATAATTAAAGAGATGAACCCACATAGCTAAGGGATTAATTCCATGGTCTCGAGTCGATGATATAGAATTTGAAATGGTTTTGTTGCTTAGAAATCGCTCCACGATGGCTTTTAAAGTTGGCACTGGGTCTTTTGACCAAACACGAACTGGATTAAATTGAGTTATGCCACGGACTATCGACTCGATGTCATAGCAGGCACGTTCCATGATCTCACTGCTTGTCATAGCAAAAACATCATACGGTCTCACAGTTTGTCCCACAGAAGATGACACAGGTTAAGGCGCTCAAAGAACACGGTTGTTCAAGTTGAGCACGTGCACGGTCCCACGGTTCTACGGCTTGATATAGCCACATATTCTCACGGTCTCAAGGCTAGTCATTTAGATTATGACTTGGACGGCAGTGTCACACGGAACACAATTGGTTTAAGGTACGAACCACGGTTGGTTCAATAAGAAGTATGACACGGTCTATGGCACATATAGAACACGTTTTGTTAAAGTTAAGTAGGAAGGCTATGCAGTAGCCGTTCCCTGAGTTTCAAAGAATGGAAAGTTCATGTGACCGTTTGTCGCCGAGACGGTCCCTCGTTTGGGAGTCTCCAACGAAGTTTGGAAAGTACGAATGATGAGCACGATATACAAAGGGTTTGAGTCGTACCACAAATTAGGCCATGCATTTACATGAGTCTAGATGTTCTCATAGGTGCGTGGTCATTGACAACTTGTGCACAAGGACGATATTTCTTCGGACGACAACATAGGGCCACAGGACCGATCCAACCATGAATGAAACACGGTATAGCTGATGTTGGGTAGGCAACCAAAAATTCGATGGACTTTCATTGGGGCTAGCTACCTGCATTAATCGACCTACCGTCTTTCTAGCTATGTCTACAATGGCTAGTTAATGCCAATGACCTTTTATATAGATAAGTGGTTTGCTGAGCGGCAATCCACATGCACGGTGTCGGTTGAGTCACAAAGAGTATAACCATGACACTGATGAGTCAAGGTATGTGTGCACAGTTTGCAACACAACTCTTATAAAGCCTAAGATTTGGCTATACGTAAAGACACGTGCTTCGGCACGAGATGTGGCATCGTGTTTGGAGTCGTTGACACTAAAGTTTTAAAAGTTTGGATTAAGTCGTTTCGATTTTAAGTCAGGAATGGTCGTAAGGCAAAATTTGGTTAAGTCATATTGAGTTTTGAGACACGGCCTCGACGTTGAAGCACGCATAGAGTTTATGGTACTACCATGTTGTTGCGTCTCAAAGTATAGACCGAAGGACAAGCACGAGTCGATACGTTGAAGTTGTTGGCACAAGAATGGTCTAGAGGCACAAAGATAAGTCATTGGTGTAAGGCACGGTGATGGTCTAGAGTCACAAATATGGCTAGTAGTCCATGCTATCAAATTGATCCAGGCAAGAATAGAAAGACAATCAAAGGAATAGTTGCACACACTATATGAACGTGTTGGTTTTGTATAGGTGGACGAGGAGCTCACACCACCAGTACGGTTGTGTACTGACCACCCAACAGTTTTCATGCGCACGTTACAGGTACTTACTCGTCGGGGCGGAGCTCGCTTGGACGCACTGAGGCATAGAGTTACTTGGCGTTTCGAGACGTGCTACTGCGTTGAAGACTTCACATATATAGGACATAATGTATGGACATCGCCTTCTAAAGCACCCGCAAAGTAGTAAGACTTCGGACATAAGCGATTGTACTTGAGAGAGATAGAGAGCGGAGTCTTTGTATCAAGAGAGAAAGTGAGCTTGAGTGACGTGTAATCTTGGCTTCGCGTCCCTGTAATCTTATTTTCAATATCAATAAAGAGTATCATTTGGTACATGTCGTTGTGTTATTCAACTTCTCTGCTCGGACTTCTGTGCGACGACCACGTCGCAAACTGCTGTAATCGGCCGTTATGGAACCCGCCTTGCGCGAGCGCAACCTAGGCTCGCACGGCATCACACCCTAGCGAGAACGATCGGTTCTTCGGAACCAGGGTGTGACATGGGGTGTGACACATTTCCTTCTCTCTTTTTCTTAGTTCTAATAACATTCATGTTACTTTATCCCATCCAAAGTCGACATACTTTTCATGAAAATTTTCTTTGCATTTGCTAACCTCAGAAATTCAATATTTTTACCACAACATATCAGCCTTTTCTTATGGCGTCTAATTGAAGTCCAAATTATATGAGTATTCACATTAACAACAGCAATGTGCTATGCCAGAGTGATGGTTAAATTCAGCAGAGACAATTGAAGCCTTCGCTTCCCTTTGACATGGATGAACAATAATACAGAATAAACAGAGAAGTTCTGAATCTTTAATTAAGATTGTCAACGAGCTGCTTAAAGAAGTTTTCTTCGGAACCAGGACAGAAGGTTAACCTATAGTTTCCTTCTCTCATTGGATCCAAGAATGAGACTAAGTTTTTTTTATTTCTGAGAAGTGAGTCTGTCCCCCGGGGACCTCGCCTTCCCCTACCAAAGGCCTCAACACCGTAGGGTTGCCCAACCTTTCGAGATTAAGACAATTTTATAGAACAGTAGATCGTTATAATGTACACTTGGTGGTTGAAACCGGTATTCATCAAATGGATACACGATTATTTGCCAGAAAAAAGCTCAACCAGATTGATGTGATATGTATGACAAATATAAAATAGGGACAATGCCAGTCAATACCGAAGCAGCAAAGTGAACATTATTCTGAAGGACTGAATACTTGATGACAAGCTAGACATAATAAGAAAATCCTCAACAACGTCATCCCACATTATATATAACCATATAGGTTTGACCATAAAGTTACCCTTGGGCCGTGATATAATAAGAACTATATCGCATCTTTAACAAGGGCTACCAAGCTAGCACAAAGAATACAAGAATTGCAACAAAAACAGCAACACAGCTAAAGTAATAATAATGTACCAGCATCTCACAGAAGCTGAAATGAGAAAATGTGGAACCTGTAGTATATGTAGCCAAACAACCATATAAATAGTTTGGATTAAGACTGTGCATCTGTATTTGGGATATAAATAAAAAAATTCATAACTAAATAACTCAATAAGTATAAGTAGATTCACCAGTCAGGAGGTGTAGTGATTATTTGAAGAAGCTGCTACATTTAGGTGTAACCTAAATGAATTGGATTTAGACTGCGAATAGAATAATAGAGTGGAGATGGCCCTTAAATGTGCATAAAGAAAGAAAAGGGTTCACGTACTTGGGCCCAAAAGATTGGAATAAAGGCATTATCATTGTTAGTGTTGTTCTTGTAGATAAATGAAAGGGAGTGTGTCTCCAATTGCAAGAATGTGCCTTAAAGAAGTATAAATAAAAGAAAGAAGTCAGGAACTATCCTATCTATGATTTGCTTAAAACAAAAACTAAGTAACAATTGAAGCTCAACGAAAGTGGCATGGTTATCTATCTCGCTCCAAAATAATTGGCTTTGGTTCTCATACAAGTCACTGAGGAAGAAGATAAAACACCATTATGAAGGCTGTTAAGTTCATATACTTTGCCTAGCACATATCAATTAATTTTGTATAGCATTAATCCACAAATGTTACTGTCATTCAGGTACAAACATAAAATAAAAACTAAACCAGATAGACAAAAACATACACCTTCTGGTCGAAGTGAGAGCCTTTCTTTGACCAGTGATAGTCACAGCCATAGCTTATCATCCGCAGCGTAACTGTTTACAGTTAAAAATGTGGAGCTATGTTAAATCAACTAAATATTGATTACATCAAAAAACATTGATCAATTAGATAAGAAAATCCGAACTATCACGCAGCTCTTGAAAGTTGAAACTCTAAAACAGTTAAGAAACAATTGAAAAAATATAATAAAATAAACGAAAGACTAAAAGAGAGGGTTCTTTTTTTCTGTTTCTTTTCCTTTTTTTTCCCTTTTGTTTGTAAAACGGCCTTCTCCTCTTTCCCCGCATGTGAGGGGAATACCCCCTCCTCCAACAACACTGAGCACCTCTGCGCAACCCACCCCCCCCCCCCCCCCCTCCTCCTCCTCCTCATCCAAACCACTAGGCACTAGCCCATCACTTCCTCTACCGAACCCATGCATCTCTCTCTCTCTCTCTCTCTCTCTCTCTCTCTCTCTCTCTCTACAACTCAGGCTGCTTGATGTTGCCAGGAAGGGACAAGTAGAGGTAGAGAGAGAGGAGGGGGGGAGGCGGCTTGCCCTCTTGCCAGTTTTGCCAGCTACGAGGGGAGAGCAGCAGGAAGAGAATGAATAGGAAGGAAAGAAGGTGGTTTTGCAAACCCTGCCCCCACTTATTGTTTTTTTTCCCTTATTTTTTTATTTTCATCCTTGGGAGGGTATATTGTCTCTCTCAAATTGAGTTGTTTAGTGACGGGGCAAAGGGAACACAAGATAACGCTGTGTGGTGTGCGTGTATGGGTAGGGTGTGGGTGTAGGTGGGTGGGTGGGTGGGTGGGTGTGGTGGGGGAGGCGGGGAATGGTCTTTCACAGGGGCACAAAATTTCAGGGTGGGCTCATGACGTTATAGACCAGAAAATTATGGCAAAAGTGACATTATAAGCAATATATATTGGTTTCCCTATTCTTTTGTCAAAGTAAAGCAATACTCTTGAACATTTTATCCACCTTATTGATCTTTCAAAGCAGACAAGTGAAATAGTCGCTGCCTCGCAAGTCCATAACCAGAATATGAGCCAAAAAGTTCAAACTTCTTTCTTCACACTGAAATCAATAAATTCTCTTTAAGTTTAATCACTGTCTAGTTTCCATAAGTAATAAAAGATATTGATATCATTTGGATACAGTATTTTTATTATTATAGGCTTATAGCACCGAAAGACCATCTTTGCTCAGATGCAGCATGACCAAAAAAGTTAAAATACATTCTAGTGTAAGTTGTAACCATCTAGCTTTTCATCGATATTGGATAACAAAATGTTTTGCACATAGAAAAAGGGAGTCCAGAAGGTACAGTTTATAATGTGGGTATCTTCTATGCAGAAAAAACTCTTTAAGTTCTATAGAAGTTCAAGATTTTGGAAATATATATATCAGAATGTCACCTTCCGTCCAATTTTACATTTTTGCGTAATATCCCAATAAATATGTCAATTTGAGTATAGAGTATAGACCTCTAAGTAACATTTTAGAGCTCCTTAATCTCCTAATGCTCAGATGCAGCATGACCAAAAAAGTTAAAATACATTCTAGTGTAAGTTGTAACCATCTAGCTTTTCATCGATATTGGATAACAAAATGTTTTGCACATAGAAAAAGGGAGTCCAGAAGGTACAGTTTATAATGTGGGTATCTTCTATGCAGAAAAAACTCTTTAAGTTCTATAGAAGTTCAAGATTTTGGAAATATATATATCAGAATGTCACCTTCCGTCCAATTTTACATTTTTGCGTAATATCCCAATAAATATGTCAATTTGAGTATAGAGTATAGACCTCTAAGTAACATTTTAGAGCTCCTTAATCTCCTAATATGTATAACACAGAAGCTCATGAATCAAGTGTGCCATATATCTGGTTGTATTAGGAACGCATCCTTTCTAACATGTTGACCGTTCCTTTTCTTTACCAGGTCTGTCAAAGAATAAATACACCAAACAGCAAAACATGATAATCTCACCAGAAATCGGCATAAGCAATGGCCATATTTCAATAACCACTCTTAGAACTCTACACGAAGATGAAGAAACAGAGAGGGCAGGTAGTCGGAAAAAGGATAAATTTACATGAAAATACAGTTACTCCAATCATGCAACGAGTTATATAAGTAATGACAGGAACACTCAGTTCACGAAGCATTAATTGTCCAATACGATTGTATAGTCATATTGCAACAAGAAAGAAGACCTAAATATAATTTTAAATTTTGGGATGATTTACTAAAGAGAAAGTAAATAATACCCATATTAAAGCATATGTGCCATCTAAATGTGCCTCGATAATTGTCCAGGACAGCCCAGTGTTGCCTGTTCAATATAGGAAAGACTTGTAACAAAAGAAGTTAACCTGCAGCAAAAGAATTAAGCAAATACCCAAACCACCAATAACTAACCCAAAATTGGAGAAAGAGTAACCTTCGTATATGCGGTTCAACAATAGAATGGCTATGTTGAAAATCCAAAGCATGAAAAGGTAATATTTTGATTGGAAAAAACTCTGCAACAGAAAAAATAATCAGGAGAACCGAGAAACCTACTGAGAAGTTGAATATATACTTGGAGATGAGAGAGAAGTCTACAATCAGGACGGACAAAATAATAACCACGCTGGGACATATTCCACCATCCACTAATTTAAAAGCTTACTAGTAATACAACTACTTAGAATATTCTCATCTTGTTATGAAGAAATAAAACTTCAAATATATAGTTTGTATAAGTTGTGAACCATTTCTGTTCTTCAAATTCATTTCGATTTCAGTTTGAGTGATCAATGGAGATCTGAACAATAACATAGAGAAACATGGAGATACATAAAATACCTGTTCAACAGAATGGTATTAATGCATAACTCATTATTAATGTATTCTATGTTAACAGAAAGTAAGGGATCCCAGATCAAGTACGCGAGCACGGCCAATGTGTCAAGAGCAAGAGGTAGCATTCACAGTAGTAGGATTAGCTCTTCCATCATATCTATAAAGCCTTACCAATTGGGGTCGTCCATATGAATTTCCTTTAGTCAGTTGAAAGAATGCTGCTGACTTCTTAGTAATCACGCTATAATCTGTAGGGAGGTTCCGGAAAGCATCTGGTCGTAGATAGAGATTGAAACCAGTGCACAGGGGTTGGGGCGGATGTAGATAAGTGAATCAAGGCAGTGGATTGTGATTCCACCACACGCGGGCTCAATCCCCGTCGGTTGCTCATAAATAAAGGGACCATTTGTTATGGAGACGAAAGACAAACTTTTCCCAATGTCAACTTTTTCTGCGAGAGTCACTCATCTCGAGGCTTTCAAATGCATCCAAGCAATTGTATTGATGTGCAAGTTATGGAAAACATATACAATGTGAATCGTCTCTCATGTCAAAATGTGCTGTGAAAGCCATTTTCTGTGTAGACAAGTAAACTTCCAGTGAATGAGCAAGAAGACATCTCAGCTGAAAACAGAGTAAAATTGTATGACTAATTTGAGAATTCCAGCTAAAACTGTGCACAGGAGATCAAGTCAGTTCAACTGACAAGAAGTCGTTGACTGGTAGGGAAGATAGCAAGAAGAAAAAAAGCATACAAAGCTTCCAAATTAATTTTATACTACCATGTCGGCTTGTTTAAAGAAAAAGATTCAAGTGTGTGTCCTGTGATATAACACAACCAATGAAGATTACAACAACGAGACTAGCATGAAGAACTAATTTGATTCTCTACTTGACAAGTACTAGGATCATTCTTCAAGAAACTTCATGGCTATTCAGATACAAATGTGGCATTGTGGATTACAATGGACATACATGAATCACACATATTCAAGACCTCTAAATTCCATTCTTCTCTCCTCTTCTTTGTGCAACGTCTAAACCCTGAGACACACGCAGAAAGGATCACGAAGACCAGAAACTGGACTCAGGTGCACTTCAATGTAAGTTAAGAAAGCATTCAAAATAGATTGGAAGAACGAAGCAAAAGACATCCTCTCAAGCTCTTAGACAACAGTAATTAGGACAATATTATTTTTCAGAAATATCTTTTTAGTCAAGTATTGAGTGCCATATATTGAATTAACTATATGGTTATGTTATCTCAGATTCTCAAAGGGGTAGCTCAAAAGATTTTATTTTTTGGTTTTTTTTTTTTTTGGGGGGGGGTGGTGGTCATTTAAATTGGCCTGGGAATTATTTTAAGAGTGATTTTGAAGCTCAGGCAAGTGAGTGATAGATCCATTCTTACCAAGAGTAGTATTTCAGGAAGAGTGGTATGTGCAGATGGTAATGAAGAGGGGGTTCATTTAAATTGGCCTGGGAATTATTTTAAGAGTGATTTTGAAGCTCAGGCAAGTGAGTGATAGATCCATTCTTACCAAGAGTAGTATTTCAGGAAGAGTGGTATGTGCAGATGGTAATGAAGAGCACGAAAGCAGTGTGGATTGTGGAGGAGAAGCACTGAGATGTGTGAGGTGCAGCACTCAGGCGTATGAGGTGCCTCACTCAGATGTGATCGACTCCTTTGGAGGCAGAGCAAAAATCCAGTCACTTACAGAACCCTAGTAGTAGGTATCTGGGGATACACATTAATAGGAAACAACAGTACAGGATGAGGCTTTCGTAGCAAAGTATGGAACTAGACAATTGCCAGACAATGGAAATCAATCTTCCCTCTGGCAACTTTGCTGATGAACAATATGCTCCAAAGGGATGTTGGAACTCGGAAAAATAAAGGAAAGTGAGTCATATGGGCTCTCTGATAATAAGTGGGAATTGATAAGGGGAGGAAAACAGAGAGAGTGGAAGAGGCTTAAGTAATCGTTGTACGGAAATGCCCAAAGTTCTGTACATAAGATGTGATCACCTTACATGAGAACGTCAATAAACAAACAGCAAGCATAACATATCTTATTATATACTGCATCAATTGCCTACATGGAGAACAGTTCCACTCAATCACCTACTTATCTTGACCTATGAACTATTCAACATATGAGCTCTCTATTGTCCCAAAAGAGTGAAGCCATTTATTTTCTTGCTATGTTCATCTTCTTTAGTTCTCCATTACAGCTCTACAATGGTTTTAATCCTCCGGTTCAAGAACCAAATATTTCATCCCATGTTTTCAATGGATACCCATCTTTAACAGAGATTTAGAACCTCCTAACTAAATTATGATCTCCCGTTGGCGCCCTTTACTTTCATCACGGCTTTAGTTTTCCTGTTCACTCTAATGATGTGTTTTCATTTAAGGCACAGTGCACTCCCTGCTCCTTCTATCATTTCAGTGTTTGTCTGTCCCAACTCCAGTTAACACACCGTTTCATCAAACCTGTGGCTTCTCTAACTCATCACCGCCTTGATAGATGCTATCAAATTAACTCCACATGACATTATTTAACTATAAGTGCCAGTATAAATTGAAGACCCAAAGTAGAATTAAATCAGGTGTGCCTTGTGGGTTTCACTCTCATATTTTGCACTAACCATATTGAACCCCGTGGACCAAGATAACAAGTGACAGGGCCCTCCATGTCATCATTGAATTTGTGGCTATCCTCTCTATTCACTGCCTCCACCTATGCCTCTAACCAGTCTCTCGCACTTCCTGCATAGAAATCTGTCATGCATTTCTGGCCTTTGAACTATTGTTGACCTATGTTGTTTTGGGCGCTAGGCGAGGCGACAGGCCTCCCGACTCGACTAGGCGCCTAGGTGCTGTCCAGGAACTTGGGTGCTTCCATGTTGCGCATATATATTTGACCAAGGCGGACCCTAGGCGGTCGCCTAGGCGCACCTAGGTGACCATCGCCACAACCACGGAAAATTAACCCTAAGGCGAGTCGACATACATTTGAACTGTATGCCTAGGTCACTTAGGTGCGCCTAGGCATCGCCTCTAAGTTCTAACAATATAGCTATTGATAATCTCGTCATTACAAAGGTCCGTCAGGATGACCCTCAACATTATTTGGTTTAAGTAGTAGTGGAATTGTAGATATACTAGCCAACACAACAACCAAAATTATCAGCAGAATATCAAATGATAATAATGGTTCACAACTTAGAGCTGAAGTAAACAAACCTTTGTCAAGAAGAAGTTCAGTGCAGCTATTGAAACTATAAATGCAACACTGCAATCAAAGAATGCTACAAAGGTAAAGATCCACTAGATAAGAGAAAATTATAGAGAAAAAAGAAGAAGATTCATATGATGAAAATGCATACCAAGCTCCATGAAGATATAATAAATAAATCATAGATATCAAAATCCATACTATTGACATCCCTCTTCCCTTCAGTTGGTTTCGACCTCTAATAGTATTTGCAATAATCGTGAAAATCCCAAGAACAACTGTTAGGACAGGTAGGTTTTCACGAAAATTTCTCCATTGTGCATCAGAGAGATCCTGAAACAGGTATAATAAGATAAGATAAAGATTAGCACTTCTTTTTCGTACTTGATCAGCCAGCATCACTTAAAATCAGAAGACGGAATTATATGAGTAGTAAGTAACTATAATTCCACACACAGACCTACACTATGCATTGGAGAGATCATGAAGAAAGATATACTCCAAATTTTTGGGGTCGTCTGTTTGAATCCTTTTCTTCCGTCAAGTTCTGTTAAGGGCCATGTCTTTTGTAACACTAACAAAAACAAAATCCTTCTCTAACACTACAATCCATCTTTGTTTAGGCCTACCTCTAGTCCTACCAGCTCCTTTAACTATGTTCTATACTGGAGCATATATTGGTCTGCATTGCACATGTCCAAACCACCTTAAAAGGTAATTTTCTCTCATCGTGTCCTCAATTGGCGTCACCTTAAACATATTGTTAGCTACAGTAATTTTTCGGACTGTTGTATCTTAATTGTCCAACCCTTTGGTCCATAAACATGGTTGGTCTCGTGGTAGTCTAAACCGCAATATAAAAATTCATAGAGTGATGACTAAAAATCAGTTATTGGGCGAGTTATTTAATTATCCTCCTGCTAACCACACGAGGTTAAGCAACCTTACTGGGAACAAATCCAGATCTCATATTCATCCAGGTACAAGAAGGCAGTCATTGGATCAGAGGGCACCGGAGGGAGTATTTATGTTGGAAGCATTTTGAGGTCCTTAGACTGACTAACCCGAACGGAACATTTAGAAGGCTAAAGCCAATCCCCCAAACCCGTTAGCACGGCCCATGATGGTTTCCAGGAACCTTCTGATCTGACAACAATGATAAGCCAACCAACCGACTGTGGCTCCATACATGTAATAATGGGAATTCGATATGAACTCTTATATAGAATTTTTCTTTCAACTTCAAATAGTCATGTGATCAAAAGGTACTCCGTAAACATTCCTCCATTTCAACAATCATGTTTATACACGCACAAACACGAGCCTAACCTCCTTTCATTCCAAAGTCATGAACCGCTAACCCTGATTTCCTCACAATTTATGTTGTATTGGGTGCTGGGCGAGGCGAGGCGACAGCCCACCCACCTCGTCTAGGCGCACCTAGGTGCCCGCCCAGGATACATCTACTATTTTGCAAAAAAACTATGCAGTTATGTATATTATTGTTATTACAATAAGCAATATAACATGAACATCCACCAATGGACACAACAGCATAGTCTTAACCAAGGTTGTAAAAGGCGCTAGGCGTTAGGCGGGCGGCCACCTACCGCCTAGCGCCTAGGCCGTCTAGGCGGCCTTCTAATATTAGGCGGTTACCACATAAAAAAATAGTAAATTAGTGCTCAGACATTTTTTTCATTGTTGTATATAAAAAATGTAGTACACACTCAGTCATTTGGGTGAAATTGTGCTCACTGTTGCATATAAAAAAATTGTAGTGCTCATTGTTGCATATACAGACCTTACTATTATTGAACTACTTTATAGATATTAATTTTGTAATGAAAAGTATTGTTTGTTAAACATATCACTCCACAAAATATTGGCCTGGCAGTCAACATTTTTGGACAGGTGGGAAGATAAAGTATTGCACTTCTCAAAATATTCACTCTTCTCAACTTTTTGGACAAGTGGCCGGCCAGTCAACATTTTGGACAAAGTATTGCACTTCTCAAAATATCACTCTTCTCAAAACAGTCACTCCTCACATTTGTCTTCTCAAAACAGTCACTCCTCACATTTGTCCAGAAGAAAATGAGGAGAAGAAACCACCAAAAGAAGAAGAAGAAGGAGAAGACTCACCTTACACCTGCTACTGCTGCTGCTTGATGCTCTCTCCTCCTGCTACTGCTGCTGCTCTCCTCTAGCTGCTGCTAGGGCTGGCGATTTTGCCCTGGTGCCCTCTACCCGAGCCGGGTACCCTGCACCCTCAGGTGCCCACGGGTACCCTCTACCCTAGGAGGGCAAGCCCTACCCTTACCCTCTTGGAATTAGGGTAGGGTAAGGGTTTTATCTTGTTACACTAGTGCACTTACCCGGGTACCCGCCCTATCCTACCCTGAATCACTACCCTACCCACTACCCTTAACCCTCTAAAACCCTCGACCCTACCCTTCTCCCAAACCTGATTACCCACACTCCCACTGCCATAGTATTACTACTACATACTTGTATTTTTTTTGTAATTAGTTAGTACTTAGGATTAGGAGAACTGCATGGTGCTTGATCCTAAGGAGTCAGGTCTAGCCCCCTCTTTGGGTATGTAGACAGCTCAGGTTCCACTATATAACTGGGTTCAGCGTCTTTAGTAAAAAAAAATATTCCCACTGTTATTTCTTATTAAGTTGTTATGATTTTTGAATGTTGTAAAATCTTAAGTATCAAGGTGTTTACTAGCAAAAAAATAATTTTCAAAGTTAAAAAAATGAAATGGCAAGGGTAATACCCTTACCCTTCCTACCCTGATCCTCAGCTACCCTGTGAGGGTAAAGGGCAAGGACGGGTAATGGGTATTGGTTTTTTGGAAGAGGGCTACCCTACCCTACCCTCATGACTCCCCTAGGGTATCAAAAAAATGTCAATACCCTACCCTGCCCTGCCCTCTTCCTGCCCTTACCCTACCCTACCCTACCCATCGCCACCCCTAGCTGCTGCTGTGTTGCTCTCTTTCGAAGAAAAAAAAAACAACAATCCCGATTTTTTTGCTCGAATTTGGGGACGACTGCCTAACCAGCCGCCTACAACCGCCTAATCGGCCACCTTTTTCCCATTTTTTTTTGCCTGCCCACTGGACCAATTTCGGCCTATTCCTAGGCGGCCACCCACCGCCTAGCGCCTAGGTGTCGATTTTTTTCGATTTTTAGAGCACTGGTCTTAACATGAACGGAACATAAATGAAAACTAAAGAGAGAAAAGGTGTCAAATAATTCGAATAATGAAAGTAAAACAAAAAAGAAAAAGTTGAATAAAAAATGTTCATGTTCATATAAGAAACAACAAAAACATAAAAGTAAGCAATAAGCAATATAATAAGCATTAACATAGATTTATCCATGGTCGACCCTAGGCGTCCACCTTTAAATTTCTCTGGTCAACCCTAGGCACCCACCTACGCGCGCCTAGGCGTCCATCGCCTCACACAGTAGATTTTTCTACAAGTCGAGGCGAGCTCCCCTCACCCTGCGTGCCTAGGCCGCCTAGGCGCGCCTATGCGTCGCCTGTGACAACATAGCTTACAATCAGGCCTAATTTTCTTGATGAGTTCCAGATACAAAGTTAGGGTTCTCTTTTAGTTTTTCTTGAAGGAATTTGTGGCAAATTGGGCATTTTTGTGTATAAATCCCGAGAAGCTAAATCTATCGTGATCATTGGGCATCGAGTAGAGGCCACCCTCCGAACTTCAAGTCTTCAACTCCCAATGGTGATAGAAAACAGTTTGCTATCTCCTCCAATATTCTGTACGGTCGTCGTAACTCTACCGGCCATACCTTTAATAGTCTCAGTATAACTACTATAAATTTGTTTCTTCTTCAAAGCCAACACATTATCTTCATAGAAACTCGATCATAAATTTTCTCAGTCAATAAAAATCATGTTTAAATCTCTCTTTTTCTCTAAATCTTTCAATTAATTTCTTAGTAAATAAATGGTTTCCATAATAGATCTTCAAAGGATAAACCAAACTGATTCTCTGAAATTCTAGTTTTTTTTTCCTTGAGCGGTTACTCAATAACTCTCTCATAGTTTCATGGGACAAGATTAATTCTTCTATCATTCTTACATCTCTATAATTATTGGGTATTATAATATTGCTTCTCCACTTTATCTCTTAGCTTCACTAAAAGGACACGTAATAGAAAACAAATATGCACAATTCTATGTCGTTGCAAATACCGCATTGGTTTAAACATATCACTAACAAGAATATCCAAGTTGTAGCAAGGCCAGTGGAAGCACATGATGGAGGATGATAAATGGCTACGACTGGTCCGATTTTGGGTTCGGAGTCTACATTAAAGTCAATGTTGAATTTGAAATAAGAACGGTGCTTGTGGAATTGAATCACATAGGCCAGAAACCTCTCCATCCTCTATAATGCAAGGAAGCGGATATGACACGACACATCGTGTGTCCGGCATGACGATGCTATAGAGCATCATTTTACGAAAATGCCTCACTGAGAACCTCCTCGTACTTTCTTTCTTGTCCCATGCTGCTGCTATTGCTACAGAATGCTACAGAATTATGGTCATTCCACAATAGTTCGCGCAACATATCGGAAATTTATATGCGCACAATCCATCAGTGGCAGCAATTAATTTCGATTGTTGTCGTATGAGAAAGGGGGACTTACGTTTAGGCGATTGAATATCCATCCGGGACGGAGACCGTAGAGGCTTCTAGAATGATCTGGAAGAGAAGATAAGAGTCATAAACATGTTTTACTAAATAAAGAAAGGAGAGTATGACCTTGTGATAGTTGCAGAGATCTGCTTATGGCGACGGAGTAGAAAGCGACGGCGTAGAGGAGGATGAGGATGAGTTCACACCGCTTCCACGACCACCACCACCCGCTCATTTTTCTCTCCCTCTCTCTCTCTCTCTCTCTTTCCGGTGAGATGAGAATTAATTTTCTTATGAAATTTAGGCAAATTATAAGGTTTTTTCTAAGGGCACTACCAAAATTGCTTGGGGTCATCACTTACTTGGGGGCAGCCCAAGAAGGTGGAGAATGTGCTAGGGGGCACTCAAAATTTGCTAGGGGACAGCCCAACCCCCCAAATCCTTCATTTCATTTGTCATTCTACACTCTCTTTCCTCAAGAAGAAAAAAAAAGCTCTCTCCCTCTCCCTCTCCCTCTCCTAAAACCCTAATTTCTTCTTCTCCACCAATCCACTCCCAATTTCTTCACCAAGATTTCTTCCACAACCTTCGTAGATTCGAAGAAATGACACGCAAGTCAAAGCAACCGGAATCTAGGTACGTTCTTCCCTAATTTCTTCGAGAATTTTGTACATTCTATTCAAAACCCTAGAATATTTTTAATTCTTGAAAAAGTTTTGATAAAATAGGTTTAGAATCTCTTTATGGTTCTCTTCCCTAATTTTCGAACACAAGAAATTCACATTTTATGTTGAAACCCTAACCCTAGAACACGACAAACTAGCATCTCGTTTTGGCAGTTCGGATCTCATAACAGTAGGACTGCCAGGCATGTGGCAGTCCTAATGTAAATCAGGACTGCCACAGTCCTGGCAGTCCTCTTTCACAAGAGGACTGCCAGGCTTGTGGCAGTCCTAATGTAGGACTGCCACAAGCCTGGCAGTCCTACTGTAATAACATATGGAGGTGGATAACTGCATGATGCTCATATGCGGGGGGTAACTGCATGTCCTATTTCTGTTTCCATTATTTAATAACTGTATGTTGTCATGCAGTCCACCGACCGCTAACAAAAGAATATGGCCTACCGCGTCAAAGCGGAAGGAACGTGCGGGACGTCCTCTCGAGCGTCCGATAACAATTTTTGAACCGGCGCCCGAAGCTCGGAGAGGTTGCCAAAGTGACACTAGTGTCGCGGTCGCCAACAAGCTTGATCGAATCGACGACGTAGTCGACTTCCCCTTCATGAACAATAGGGAGTCTCGTTCAAAGGCCCGGCATGATATATAGTTGGATCTGGATATTTTTCTTGTTTCAAACTTAAGTTGGATGTGGAATATTATGTACTTGTTTGAAACTTAATTTGGATATAGAATCTTTGAAACTTAAGTAGTTGTGATGAATTATTGGGATGAATTGTTGTAGTTGGATTATTGTGATGAATCTTAAGTTGGATGTGAAATATTTATGTAGTTGTGATAAATTATTGTTGTTTATGTATTTGTGATGAATTGTTGTTTTTTATGTACAGAGTATCAGTATCAGGAATGCCAACCCCATGGCATTCCTAAACTAAAGTAGGACTGCCAGGGTGCTGGCAGTCCTGACTGAAACTTGCTGCAACAACAAGTTTGAGTTAGGACTGCCAGAACCCTGGCAGTCCTACTTCAGTATAGGACTGTCTGGGGGGTGGCAGTCCTACTTATCAAACTCTGTGAGGAGCTCCTCAACTGAAAACTCTTTCGCAGAGTATGATAATTAGGACTGCCAGCCCCATGGCAGTCCTACACTAAAGTAGAACTGCCAGGGTGCTGGCCGTCCTGACTGAAACTTGCTGCAACAGCAAGTTTGAGTCAGGACTGCCAGCACCCTGGCAGTCCTACTTCAGTATAGGACTGCCAGGGGGGTGGCAGTCCTACTTATCAAACTCTGTGAGGAGCTCCTCAACTGAAAACTCTTAATTTAGCACGGAGAATGACCATTCTCCTTGTACTTTAGCACGAAGAATGGCCATTCTCCGTGTAGTTTAGCACGGAGAATGGCTATCTGATCCAGTATCAGGACTGCCACCCCCTAGTAGTCCTACATTAAATTAGGACTTCCAGCACCCTGGCAGTCCTACTTCAGTATAGGACTGCCAGGGGGTGGCAGTCCTATCTGTGAGGAGCTCCTCAACTAAAAACTCTTAATTTAGCACGGAGAATGGCCATTCTCCGTGTAATTTAGCACGGAGAATGGCCATTCTCCGTGTAATTTAGCACGAAGAATGGCTATCTGATCAAGTATCAGGACTGCCACCCCCCTAGCAGTCCTACATTGAATTAGGACTGCCAGTACCCTTGCAGTCCTACTTCAGTATAGGACTGCCAGGGGGGTGGCAGTCCTATATGTGAGGAGCTCCTCAACTGAAAACTCTTAATTTAGCACGGGAAATGGCCATTCTCCGTGTAATTTAGCACGGAGAATGGACATTCTCCGTATAATTTAGCACGAAGAATGACTATCTAATCCAATATCAGGACTGCCACCCCCAAGCAGTCCTACATTGAATTAGGACTGCCAGCACCCTGGCAGTCCTAATTTAATGTAGGACTGCCAGGGGTGTGGCAGTCCTATTTGTAAGTCTCTGTAATTTAGCACGGAGCACGGAGAATGGTCATTCTCTCTGTGTAAATTAACATGAAGAATGGTCATTCACCTACGTTTTAACACTGGGAATAGCCATTCTCCGTGTAAATTAAGACGGAGAATGGTCATTCCGGTGCATTTTATGGTAAGTTGAAACTTTGGAGGGCCATAACTTTTGACTGGGAGGTCGAAACGAGGCCCGATTTGTCGCAAAATGAGCGTATCTTTGAGGAGCCTGAGATTACGGTCTTATCGTTAGACGGCCTTCCGAAATTTTAGAATCGCAAAAAAATGATGTTTGAACCTCCGTTTTAGCACTTTTTGTCGAAATTTTAGAATCGCAAAAAAACATATGTAGGTTTGTCACGTGTCACGACCCGCACCCACCGTGAGGGTACGAGTACGTAACATCGCCCAGCCTACGCCGCAGTGTCGGCGGTAGAACGCTGTTCTAGGTCATGAACTATAACTAACATAATATGAATACTCTCCATAAGGAGGCCAACACAGAGGTACAATCTCAATCACAATCTAGAGATAGAATATGGCACGATAAAATAGATAAGAGAATCCTCAACTGAGGTACAACAAAAAGAAATAACAAAGTCTCAACATCTATAAAATATATAACTCTGAAAATAAGGACAACAACTAAACATAAAAAGAACAATCTAAGCTATCTACACTATGCAAGGTATCATCCTGAGCAGCTGCCTGAACCTCCCCAGGGGTCCAGGTCGCGAGTGTCAACTAGGCAAGCTCCAAGTAAGGGTGCAGGGTTCCTCATCATCCTCTGTAAAATTTTCAACAGGTCCAGTCAGGACGGGAGCGAGCACAGTACATCTCAACAGTTCATAGCAGGTTAGAAAAATATAATCATGCAGTAAAGTAAGATATAGATACTGAAGGAAATGCAGTATGTAAACAGAGAGAGAACTGTAATAGAAATATCTACTATAAGTAGAGAGCTACCAGTGACTAGTGATTCAGAGTACAAAGTCGACATGTGAACGGCTTGATTTGTACATGGCTATACTAAAGAGGCGTACATGGTTATTCTACTTTGGAAATTGTTCACATGGCTATTTATACTCCCCCGTACCCCCAACTAATATACAAGGATCCAACCAGGTTATGATATGCTTCTATGTAACAGCCCTCGAAGGGTGGTAAGCCTCCGAAAGGTGATAAGCCCCCAAAGGGTGATATGCCCCCAAAGGGTGATAAGCCTCCGAAAGGTGATAAGCCCCCAAAGGGTGATATGCCCCCAAAGGGTGATAAGCCTCCGAAAGGTGATAAGTCCCCAAAGGGTGATACATAGTAGTCCCATAAATGGGATATGGATTCAGAGAAGACTCTGTGATCATATGGGTATATGTCACAAGTGATCAAAGAACCAAATAAGCATATGATACGCCATGTAAGTGAAACGCACAAAACATAGAGTACCCGATGCTCCCTGAAGGGATAACATCTCAAGAAGGGATCCATATAGTACTAATCCGTGTGACCAACGTGACAGTATCAAGTAAAGTAATTTAATGCAGGAAATAATTCTAAGCAGGATATGAAATGATCAGAGAATGTACTCGTCTCGTATCTGAATGTCTGGAGTAAATGTACTGTCCGAGATGAGATACCTGACTCCTATTTAGAGCAACACAAATCAAGATGTATACATGGGATGATAATAGTAATCTAGAATGCATCTGCATGCTATCTAGGTCAAACTAGTCTAAAGTCAACACTTGGTCAACTCTAGTCAACCACACTAGTCAAACTAGGTCAAACTAGGTCCAACAAGTCTAAACTAGTCTAAGCAAGTCTAGCTTAGTCTATACTAGGACACACAAGCTTATACTAGCTAATACATACCATTTCAAGGCTATTCAAGCCTAAGCCAAGCCAAGACAAGCCAAGCCAGCACACACACATTCACTATAAAGTCAACAAGTCATCTAACCCTACCATGAATAAATACTCAACTTGGCATTCAAAGTCACATAGAGACATATACATATCTATATACATTACATTTGGTTATAATTTCTATTCTTTAGGAACCATCTCATATATATATATATATATATATATATATATATATATATATATATATATATATATATATATATATATATATATATATACATATGGGCTCAAAACATAAATAGAAATATATATATTGTATCCACAAAGAGAGAGGGAAAGGACATATCATGGCAATGTGGGTGTCTATACTAGGGTATGTGTCTATGTGTAGTGTTGTGAGGGTGTGGCATGGTACATGGGATATAGGCCATAGTGTGTTAGTTACATGAGATTGTGTGTGTGTAGGAGATGTGTGAGAGTGTTAAATGTGTTTAGCTAGTGTAGTGTGACAGGAAATACATATGAGGTTGACAGTTTATATGAAATCATATTGACAGTAACATTTAGATGACAGTTAGCAGTTAAAGCATTTGTTAAACTAACAATTCAACATGTAAAGAACTGAGGATAACTCAGTGTGCCTCAAGAATTCGATTTCCAGTGTGTGTATAGAGTTTAGATAGATGTCTCAGTCATTGCAATTAATAACAGGAAGAAAACAGTGAACAAAATAGGGTTCCAGATTTCAGGTTTTACTTGAATATCAATCAGGCATGTAAAAAATCCAAACACAGGTATTCAGTACAAAATGAATCAAAACCAATGTCCTAATCTATCCTCAATTTCCTCATGTGGGTGTGTTGTGTCAGTGAACTACCAGAGGGAATTCAGCTTAGAGAGGGAAAGGAACTTTCAGGATTTGACAGTTATCATCAATTGACAGTAAAGTCTATCCAACTAATGAATCCTATTTCCCTAAAAACCAATTAGTATTCTCAGATTTTTAGGACATAAAATTGACAGTGATAATGGGGAAACATGCCCAGGTTGCATCAACCCAGTTTTCTTTTGAGTTCAAACATCACAATGCAATATCAGATTTCAGGAAGAAGGAAATCAATCAACTCTACAACAGTGTGTTATGTATATAGTGCAAAAATGGAATGAAAACTAATTTCCAGGAAATGTGACAGGTAGCAAATCTCAGTCTTCACATAACAGTCTAATATTCTCACAAAACATTAATTCTCAGTTTCTATATGTGTAGGACATGTATGCAGTGGGTATTAAGGAATGTAGGCAGTGTAAAATAGTATACAGGAATGACTGGACACGTGTTCTCAGATTTTTAACATAAAGGAAAACTTGATTATTCACAAGCTAACCCACATCAATCTCAGGAAACAGGTTTCAGTACATGAGCCATTCAACAATCAGTAAAAAAAGGAAGAATCCATATCAGTTGACAGTGAACTGTGAGGGAAACCAGTGAGTGTAAAGTGAAGAAAAATCTGTGTGTATACATGTAGAGAATAGTGTGAGGGTTTTTTGTGAGAGGGAAGACATGAATAAAGAGGGTGTGTGAGTGTATGTGAATAAGAGGCCTGTGAGTTTCCAGTTTGGAAAAACTCCTAGATTTTAAAATGCTTCTCAGGAATGTGTGGATGAGTGATTGTCAACAAGGTGTCCAAGTATCAAAACATGTAGGGGGTTCAGAAAATGTACACGTGTTCAGGTTAGAGAGTAACATAGTGTTCATTTCAGTTTACTCAGGTTTCTCTGTTATCAGGAATTTCATCCTAGTGTCCAGTGTTCCAGGGAGATCATTTTCGTGTGTGTGTGTTTATGTGTTAAACAGTGAATTATAATGAGGAAACCTCAGGAACCAAGGTGACAGTGATACATGTTGCAGCAGTTTAATTGTTCCCAGAAAATCATTTCCCAGGTTTCAATCCAGGCTCATCTCAAACAGTGTACCTATGTGTATAAATGAACAGTGTGCTTGAGTACAAAACAATGTGTGAGGTGATCTCAGTTTCAGTTTTCCTGAAACTTGACTGGCACCCCAATCAAGTTGCAAAATATCGATTCATTGATTCCCTTAACCCCATACAAACACAACCACATATTCAATTATTAATACACATGTGGGTGAGCCAAATCACTGATATTTAACATCCTAAAGCAGGAAAAACGAAATCCAAAATCAGGAAATACACATTCAGCCACAATGCATCAAAAAATATATGGAAAACTTCATTCAAAATCGATTCTCGAACACCCAACACAATTCCAACATTTCATTAATCTGATACCTATGTTGGTGAACCTCTCTAAACATTTAATCATCAAATAAACAGGTAACAACAGATCAAAACTCAGAAAATTCATTTTCCCCATACGTATCAGTGCGTATCAGTCCCATTAGGGAATTCGATCGTTCGAACCCAAAACAATCATCAAAATTACAAATAAAAGGTTGGTAAATAGTGTCGCATATGTACACGTGTCCTGTGAGTCGTTTCGTGTCCAAAAACTACGACACAGACGTGTCCAACACGTTGCAAACACGTGGGGTGCATCCAGTGTTGCACAGTGTCGTACACGCATGCACTCGAGTGTAGGACACGACACTTTGTGTCACGTGCACACACCCACGTGGTCGCCTAGGGTAGGGCTACACGTGGGATGGCCTGATACGTGTCCACGACGTGTCTACAGAGGACACGGACACGTGTTCGTGCGTATCTATGCACGTGTTCAGTCGCCTGCGCGCGACAGCGCGCGGCCAGTGCAACGTCGATATCTCCGTGCACAGACCACGAGATGTTCCTAAATTTTGGGAGCTTGGTGGCAGACATTGCCCCAAGATTCTTCCAAAATTTCAGGACACGACGTGTCCTGTGTCCAGAGATATGGACCCCGTGATGCAGGACACGGCCTACGGGCCCGTGCTGCGTGTCCAAATGGAATACACGACACACAAGGACACAAAACACTAGGACACCTTCACAAAAATTAATACTCTCACCTAGATCTACAAATCCATGTAATCACATTTCAAAAATACGAAAATTAATTCCTATGTGGTATTTCTACAAACACCTAGGTATCCTATTGGATACGTGTCCGATACGGACACGAAATGAATCCGCCTTGATACGAAACCAAGTCCTACAACTAGGGAACTTCTAGGGCTTTCCAAATATGCAAGAAAACTGGAATTTCATGGAGAGAATGAGAAGTTACCTATTGGTGTTCTTCTCCAAGAAGGCTTCAAAATGGGGGATCCTTCTTGCTAGCCCCAAAGCTCCAAATTGTTCCAAATTTGAGAATGACCTCCATGAACAGTAGGGGAATGAAATTTAGATCACTATGGAAGAAGTTTGGATGAAAAAGAATTAATATTGAATAAAATAGGAAGAAGTTTCAATGGAGGCTAACCTTGTTCTTGCCAAATGAAGAGATGAACAAAAGGAGGCAAGTGGTTGAGAGGGATTTTATAGGGACATGCCCTAAGTGACCAGCCATAGGATATTAGGGTTAGGGTTTGGCTACATGGTGTGGGCCTATGGGCTATTAAGCCTTAAGTCACAAGTCATGACTTGTGAAATCACAAGCCATTCCTTAAACAATTTAAATCCTATTTCCACCAAATTAATTCTATGGTTTAATTATCACTAACTTAAGTCAACCTAGGGTTCCATATCCTAAACACATAGTCATGACCTAGGTTAGCCACTAGGTTAGTCTCAAAAGTCAACATAAGTCAAGTCAACTAAAACACCAAAATCAATTATACTAAAAATCTCTAAAAATCATATAAATTCTAATGATTCTAAATAATACATAATAATTCCAAATAATTCCCAAAATTACAAAAATGACTAAAATACCCCTCAATCTAGAAATGATAAACAAAATACTAGCAAGACACCAATTCATAAGTCATGTTTTAAAATAGTTTTTAAAATGATTAAAATTAATAAAAATCATATAAAATTTAGATACCATAATTAAATAAATTAAAATACAAAATTTCAAAATTACCCTCATCTGGAAAAACTGAGTGTTACATCAGGCCCCTGGCAGTCCTACATATGTGAAGGACTGCCACCTCTCTGACAGTCCTAATCTATGATCGGGACTGCCAGAGAGGTGACAGTCCTCTGTGTGACAACCCAAATTTTCATCCGATGAAAAGTTAAAATTTAGTTACCAAGAGGGCTTCCGATGCATCAAAGTGTTCTTCGGACGTGGCAGGAAGAGAGTATACAACATTTGATGATCCCGGTTGTTCCATGTTCAATATTTTTCTATATTAAACACATAATTCAACTTTTTATATATGAAATTCATGTTTAAAACATTAAACATATATTAATTCGATGACTTACTAATAAATGAGAGAAGTCAATGACTAGAGTTGAGGAAAAAATTTGGGATAAAAATTAATGACCTAGAGTTGAGAGAAAATTTTGGAAAAAAATGTAGGTTGGGAAAAAACTTGGGGTTAAATTCTTTGACCTAGAGTTGAGGGAGAGAAGAAAAGAGTTGAGGAAAAAAAAGAGTAGAGGGAGAGAGAAAAAGAAAACAAAAGTTGGTATTTATACCTTTGTTTGGGCTAGCCCCAAATAAAAAAAATTGATGGCAAACTTGTAATATTTTGAAATATTTTTGGGCTAGCCCCTAGCAAAAAGGGTGGTGCCCTTAGAAAAAACCAATTATAAGGGCACATTACATTTTGATCGGGGCTAGCCAAGTGTTAGTTTTCTATTATTTACAAGTTTACCACTGAAAAAATTACTCAGGGCTATCCAAGTGGTAGGTATAAAAGATAACTCTTATAATTTTTGTCTTCTTCCTCACTCTCCATTCTCTCTTCCCCTTTTTCTCCAAATCCTAGTTTTGGTTCCCACTTTTTTTTCAACCCCATATTTCTCCAAACCCTAGAAGATTCTCCAAGGAAGATTCTTAGTATATTCGGTACGATTACGTCAGCTAAATGACAAATTTTCTTAAATAATTTATTTTTTTGAAATAATCTTATATTTTGTCCCAATGTAGAAATTATGGAAGAAAGTGGATCATCACGTCTATCAATTGAGGAACCCGGATCTTCCGAAGAACACGACAAAACATCCAAAAAAAACTCTCGGTAAATTTCTGACCGACCAAATACGTAGTCGACACATAGAGTTCTCCCGAAGACTTGGACACTAGGACTACAAAATATTATGGCAGTCCCGAAACAAACAGTCTATAAAGGTGGACTGCCACAAAATATGGCAGTCCAAGAAGTAACTAGGACTGCCAGATTATGCGGAAGTCTATGTGTAGAAATACTGTATAATAGGACTTTCAGACTTTTTGGCAGTCCATAAAACACGAAGGACTGCCATATTACGCGGCAGTCTATGTGTAGAACTAGTGTAAAATAGGACTGCCACAAAACATGGCAGTCCAAGAAGTAACTAGGACTGCCAGATTACGCGGCAGTCTATTTGTAGAAATACTGTACAACAGGACTGTCAGGCTTTTTGGCAGTCCATAAAACACGAAGGACTGCCAGATTACGCGGCAGTCTATGTGTAGAACTAGTGTAAAATAGGATTGCCAGACTTTCTGGCAGTCTATAAAACACGAAGGCTGTTGTACAGTCCTGAAGGAATGCCAATTTTCCTTGACAGTCCTGAAGTTGTTCATATTGTAATTTTTTTGTAATTGTGATTGGCAATTATTTTTTGAAATTTAGGGCATACCATCTCCTATTTCCATTGACTTGAGTAATATATTCTCAACGGATGTCGCCTTTGAATCTTATAAAGAAGCATTAGAATGGTGCAGACAAGTTGGAAGACAAGCAAACACAGTTCTTGTCATTTCAAGGTCATTACGAGGTCCGTCGTGTCATAAAACTGCTGATCTTGGATGTGAAAGAGGTGGGACATTTAGGCTTCATCGCAGGAAAGAAGAATGTGCCCGAAAAAAATCCCGAAGAAGGCGGTAGGGTCCAAAAAGTGTGGTTGTCCTTTCAAGATAGTGCTTGTCTCAAGACATGATGGAAAGTGGACAGTTGATGTCAGAAATAAGATGCACAATCATACGCTGGCGGAGACACTTACTGGTCATCCCTATGCCGGGAGGTTGAACGAAGAGGAGAAGAAGTTAGTTGAAGAATTGTCCAGCTCCGGAGTTGCCCCGAAACAAATTTATTCCGCGGTGCGCCAGAAGAATAAAAAGAACAAGTCTACGATGAGGACAATCTTCAATGCACTCTCGAGATCGAGGATAAATACCCTAAGAGAAAGAATGACGATGCAACAAGTTTTAAAGTTACTTGTCGACAATCACTATGTGGAGTACCATAGAAGACATCCGCCGTCTAATAAAATTACTTCTATGTTTTGGGCGCATCCGGATTGTATGCATTTGGCACGGTCCTTTGCCGATGTCTTGGTGGCTGATTGCACGTACAAGACTAACAAATTCAAGATGCCACTTTTCCACATTGTCGACTTCACGTCAAAGGGTAAATCATTTTCAGTTGCATTTTGTTTCTTGAAGAATGAAACCGTAGATGACTATACATAGGCATTGAACAAATTGAAGACACTTTACAGTGGACACAAAGAGTCGTCTGTTTTTGTCACTGATCGAGAATATATATTGATGAATACTATAGATATCGTATTTTCTCATGCTCGTAGACTACTATGCACATGACATATTAATCGAAATATTCAAGCACAATGCAAGAGCAGGTTTGAAAAAGTAGACGACAAACTTGATATGGACCGCTTCACAGAATTCTACAACGATTGGACCCTTGTGTGGCGGGCAAGTACTGTAGACGCTTTTGACAAAGCATGGTTGGAGTTCAAAGAGAAGTGGAAAAGTAGCAACAAGCCATGTATATCTTATATCAAAGACACATAGGTTGATCCACATAAAGAAGATTTCGTCTTAGCATGGACGAATAAGGTGAAGCATTACGGCACGACCACTACCAACTGTGTCGAAGGTTCACACTCAATACTGAAGAAATATCTACGTTCATCGGTCGGTGGTTTTGTGTCAGTTTTGTAGTCGATAAATCTAACGACCAATTCGACGGTGAACGAAATAAAGGCTTCATTTCAGATGAGCCTAAATATTGTAAAGCACGAACATAGGAAAGAAAAGTTGTTGTCTGATTTAGTCCATGTATTATCTCACTATGTATTGGTGTTGATATTTGATGAGATTGCTCAGGCGAATTCAGTTGGTTTTGATACCGAAGAATGTGGTTGTACACATCGACATTCTCTCGGCCTTTCTTATGCTCATAAGATCAGCGAATATCGACGTCAATGTAGACCTATTCCAGTAGTGGTCGTTGATCAACGTTGGAGACAATTGTCAGTCATGCCTATAGTGGACAGTCACGATGATTTTTTTTCCTTGCCAGAAGTTAAACTCCTTCATGCAAGATGGTGTGTGTAGAAGCATAAAAATTTCAGCAAATTAAGCCTTATGCGCCCAAAGCCAAAGGAGGATATATGCGCCCAAGCGAAGTTCCTATGTGTTTAAGTCACCCTGTGAAGCTCATATGCTCCCATCATCCTGTGAAGCCCTATGCGCCCATCATCCTGTAAAGCTCTATGCGCCCAAACCACCCCTGTGAAGGAGGGCACATAGCCTGAAATAGGGCTATGCGCCCAAGCCTGACTCGATATGATCAAAATGTACAGCGAAGCACACGACCATGTCAGTCTCCAAGAGCAATCGTGCACCGAAGCATGCGGCCACGTCAACACCACGACCAACCCACGATCTCGCAGCCTGTATGCGCCTACACCCTATGCGCCCAAGACAGGATTATGTGCCCACGTGAAAACCAGTGTGCTTCCCTCATATGGGTGCATAACATCTTTCCAGGTCAAGAACGATTATAAACGGGGGGTATCATCCCTCTTCAAAACACAGAACGGAGAGCATTTTCAAGAGCCAAATTGCTGCACTTCTTGCTAGTGAGCCGAGAGTTAGCAATTTTCTTAGGTTTTGTCCTACTTTTGTAATCGGAGTGTCAACGGAGTAAAGGAGCAACTGTCGCTCAATCTCTATCGTTCCATTCCCCAGAATTCTTTTTTGTACTCGGGGATCCTCAGCGCAGGATCTCTCAGGCGTACTCGATTTGTGGTACCTTGCGCCAATAAAGAAAAGATAGCGTTTTCTTTTTCTTTTTTGTGTGTGTCCATAAAATTGGTGACTACTACTGGGGACTACCTTTTTCTCTGACGAGAAGGTGGTGACGCAATCCGATACCGACAAAGTGGGAAGCACTCAGAAGATGCTGATCGTAAAGTTCGATCAACAAGCGTTTGAATAGATGCTCTCAAGGGATGGCTCAAAATCAGCAAAGCCAAACAAGTCTCGCAAGACTTGGCTTCTGAAGGCTCACTGTGCATATCCTTCTAGTGTCATAGAAGATATACAACTGGAGGACTCTGTCACATGGGCGCATGACTCTGCCACATAAGTTCCCTAAATGGAGAAGGCTCATACCGTTCTGGGCTCTACTAGCCCAGTGACTTCTTCCCTGTACAACTAATAACAGGGTGTTCAATACCCAAGACTTGGTAAAAGAAAATACTACGATGCCAAGAATCGGGGTGTGCGACACTCTGGCCAAATTTGGCGAGGCTCACAAACGAAGGAGGCAAAATTGGAAGAAAACAACACTGCTCCACCAAGCATGCGCCCAAAGCCATGCGCCCAAGAGAGTGTTTGGGCGCATAGCCCCAACCAGGATACTTCTGTCTTCAGCAGGCTGGGCATCCAAAGCCATGCGCCCAAGGCTATGCCCCCAGGCTCTCTGGATCCATACTTTGTGCCCACATCAAGGAGGCTCAGACATGCTGTCAAGGAGCATGCTCCCAAGGCCAGTCTCCAAGGCCTATGCGCCCACAACAAAAAGGCAGGCCCCAACAGGTATAGCACGGGGCTGTCTTCAAGGACATCACAGAACTTAGGTGTGGGGGTTGCCTCTGCACGTGAACTAAGTCTGGATGTGCCTACTCTCCTTACGAACCCGTATGCAAAGCTCGGCAATGCATGCAACATGTGTTATAAGGCAAACTCTCTTTCGCTGACTTGCGTGACATGATAAATCATAAGCGTAAAGCGAGGGAGGACATAATAATTCATAGTGCACATCCGTTCACCAGTATTGTTATCAACTATTGTTGCTCCAAAGCAACAAGAGTGCCTCAGAGAAAATCCGTGTTTCGACGGCTGTACTTCTCTGACGATGAGAAGCCACTGTGTGTTTCATCCAACATGGCTTCATGGGGTCCCCCTTACGGAAGCCCCAATCAAAGACGGTGGACTACGAACCCAACTTTCTCTCTCAGTTCTGCGAGAAGAAGAAGAAGAAGTCTACCAACGGATGGCCAGCAGGCTGTCACATCTGAAGGAGTTTATATGGGTACTCGGTCAAAGGCAAGGTTCCGTATGGACGACGAAGAATCCCAAGCTAGGGGCAGTATTCCCTCAGAGTCTGAAGCGGATGACATCCACACTGGGGGTAGCCTTCCAGAGGACGATGATTGTCATGCCCGGATTCGATAGAATCGATAGTCGTCCCCCGGACGTGATGCCGTGCAAGCCTAAGTTGTGCTTGCACAAGGCGGTTCATAAGGTTATCCGAAACAACAGCATATGTAAGAGTACGCAGAGAAATTGAACACATTCATTTAGAAAAGGAAACTTGTATTTTCATTGATAATAAGTTAGGTTACAGACTCGATTACAAAAGAGGCCTCGCGGGCTCACAACCGACATCGATGAGATAGTCATTCCATACATTTACATCCCTTTTTACAAACATCAAAATGACTCTCTAAGACATGGGATCGGTGAGAGTTTGTGACTCATGATGTAGTTGGGTCGGAGTCTTCAAAATGTTGCAGAGCTAGCCTTCGCTCTAGCAAGGCTTCAAAAGAAAGGAGCGTCGCCTTCAGTTCCTTGGCACGCTATCCTGGTCCCGAGTACCTGTTGAGAGCGAGGGTCAGCACTTTACACTTTGTGCTGGTACGTGGCAATTTAAATCTCGTGCTCTCATTTGTTGAAGAATTCAAGTGAGCGTGCATGCAAATATTAAATGAAGTTGCTAGCCATCCTACTCAATTCAAACTTATATTTGAAGGCACAACCGAATAATGACGATAGATCTTACCCCCGGCAGAGCGCACCGTCGTAGCGTAAACTTACCATGTTCTTCCCTGTCATGTGGATAATAATAAAACGTAATAGAGTGCGTTCGTGAAGGTCACTGGCACGACAAGCCATCCTGGACATAGAGCTTGGTAGACAGAGGTCCTTCAGCGCGGGTAGCGAGCCCCGTTGAAAGCCACTGCCTACTGTGTCATGCATCCGGCATAGCTATCCGTATTTCTTCCTAGGCCGGAACGGTCCCGTGGCCTCGGGATACCGTCCGAAGAAACAATCGCCCTTGTCGATAAGTTGTCCATGACCGTGCTAAGTTAATTTGTTATTTTAAGGCACATCTTATAGTATCGTTGCGACATTCATTGCAACATTCATTTAATCGATTCATCCTTCCTTAGCACAGTTCTATATGATTTGATAATTGCAAGCACTATAATATTTTATGACAAGCATCTGTATAGTTCGTGTTCGTGGGACGTCGTGTGACCGTTCATCAAAATATCATTCATGTCGTTGCATTACATCTAGCATAGCACATGTCTAGTATTGATAATGTATTAGAGAAGAGGGTCGAGGGGAGAAGGGTCAGCCACTCACCTTAGTATTTACTTGAGGCGAGAAACTGGTTGGCCGCGCTAGACGTTGCCTACGCGATCACCTGAAATCGCACAAGCAACCGATTAGAACACTGTGTTATTCAAGGAAATTTAGATACGAATGCGAAGTTCGAAACATAAGCCATGAAAACCATCGAAAATATTCACGAAAACGCATTCAGAAAATAAAGCCAAAACCAACGCAAGCGGCGTGAAAAGCAGAGCAACGGGAGGTCTCTTCCGACTCAGCCGCAGAGTCAATCCTTGAGGCGCAGCCCGCTGAATATGGGACTTGGTTTCGAAGAAGCCATTCCATAACGGGGAATGGATCTTAATTCAACCGTTCCCGTTCGATCGATTCGATCAATCCTGATCGAGTTGATAGCGACAGTGTTCCTTTCTCGCGCACCCCGTGGACGAACAACGGGGCATGATGTAGGGACGGGACACTACACCATAACCAACTAAGAAAAAGTTTCGTCTTCGAAACTTAAGAACCGAACCTACCTCTATGAAAACAATGAAGGAAACTTTTCCTTCATCTCTGACTCGAGTTCCCATGTCGACTCTTCTGCCACATGGTTCCTCCAGAGTACGCAAACGAGAAGGATCGCCCGATTTTGCAGCAGCTTATCCTTGCGTTCTAAGATTTGAACTGGCTCTTCAACGTAGGATAAGTCGGACTTTAGCTCCAGCGGGCCAAAATCCACCACATGGCTAGGGTCGTGCACGTACTTCCGCAGCTAGGAGACGTAGAAGACATTGTGCACACCATCAAGCGCCGGTGGTAGGGCAATTTTATAGACCACTGGGGCGACTCGTTCGAGTATTTCGAACGGCCCAACAAATCTCGGACTCAGCTTTCCCTTCGCGCCGAACCGAGTAACTCCTCGCATAGGCGACACCTTCAGGAACACGTGATCACCCACCTGGAACTCAAGCGGTCTTCGATGGGTGTCAGCGTAGCTCTTTTGTCGACTCTGTACAATCTTCAGTCTTTTTCGAATTAGCTTGACCTTTTCCACAGTCTGTTCTACCAGCTCCGGGCCGAGTATCTGCCGTTCCCCGACTTTATCCCAACAAATGGGCGATCTGCACTTCCGGCCGTACAAAGCTTCATACGACGCCATTTGGATGCTGGACTGATAGCTATTGTTATATGCAAATTCTGCCAGCGGTAGGTGGACGTCCCAGCTTGATTTGAAGTCAATTGCGCAGAGTCGTAGCATGTCTTCGAGAATCTGATTAACGCGCTTCGTTTGGCCGTCGGTCTGAGGATGGTAAGCTGAGCTGAACTGCAACTTGGTACCCAGCATCGACTGAAGGCTACTCCAGAACTGCGACATGAACCGTGAATTCCGATCAGAGACGATGGATACTGGAACTCCGTGCAACCGTACTATCTCGTCAAGATAAATCTGCGCCAGGCGATCAACGCTCCAAGTAACTTTGATGGCAATAAAGTGCGCTGACTTAGTTAGTCGATCGACGATGACCCAGACGACGTTGCTCCCCCGTGGTGTCTTCGGCAGGCCAATAATAAAGTCCATCATGATATGATCCCATTTCCACTCTGGAATGGCAAGGTTCTGCATCTCCCCGCCCGGTCGCTGATGTTCGACTTTCACCTGCTGACAGGCCATGCATTGCGACACGAAGAGCGCCACATCTCTCTTCATCCTGTGCCACCAGAAGGTCGTACGGAGGTCCTTATACATCTTGGTACTGCCTGGATGCAAGATATATTTCGCATAATGTGCCTCCGACATTATCTCCTTTCGTAGTTCTGAATCATCCGAAACATATAGTTGGCCATTCATTCTCAGCACGCCGGTCTTATCTTCCGCAAAGTCGGTCGCACTACCTGTCGAAATTCGCTTGCGCATTTTTTTCAGGTACAAATCATCCTTCTGAGCGGCCATGATCTTTTCCAGTAAACTCGGCTCTAACTGCAGCTGTGCCAACCGTATATCCCTGAATCGAACCCGGAGATCGATGCCCATTTCTTCTAGATCTTGCAGTAGTCTGCGGTTGATGGATAGCGCGGCAAGATATTTTTGACTCAGAGCGTCCGCCACAATATTTCCCTTGCCCTGAGTGTAGTCGATCGTCAAGTCATAGTCTTTGATTAGTTCGAGCCAGCGCCTCTGTCGTAAGTTCAATTCTTTCTGGGTGAAGAGATACTTGAGGCTCTTGTGGTCGGTATAGATTGCGCACGCCACGCCATATAGATAGTGACGCCATAATTTCAACGCGAACACAATCGCCGCTAACTCCAAGTCGTACATAGGATAGTTCTTCTCGTACGACTTTAACTATTTGGAGGCGAAGGACATCACCTTGTTTCGCTACATGAGCACACATCCCAAGCCCTGGCCTGAAGCATTGCTGAATATCTAAAAACCCTCTTGCCCATCCGGAAGTGCGAGTATAGGTACCGAAATTAGTCGCTGTTTTAGCTCCTGAAATGAAGCTTCACAGTCATCCGACCACTCATACTCGACTCCCTTTTGAGTGAGGCGAGTCAGTGGCGATGAAATCTTCGCGAAGTCTTTCACGAAGCGTCGATAGTATCCCGCCAAACCAAGAAAGCTTCGAATCTCACTAGCAGACGCAGGCCGCTTCCAATCAGCAACAACTTTCACTTTCTTCGGGTCGACTGCAATGCCTTCGGACGAAATGATGTGACCAAGAAAGGATACGCTGCTGAGCCAAAATTCGCACTTACTCTGCTTTGCGTATAACTCATGTTCTCGAAGTGTCTGGAGCACGGCCCGTAGATGTTCTGCATGCTGCGCCCTGTCCTTCGAGTAGACGAAAATATCATCAATAAAGACTACCACAAATTGAAGGGTCAAAATTCCCGATTCATCAGATCCATGAAGGCAGCAGGAGCATTCGTCAGGCCGAATGGCATCACCAGGAACTCGTAGTGGCCGTATCGAGTACGAAAGGCGGACTTTTGCACGTCGTCTGACTTGATCTTGAGTTGATGATAGCCTGAGCGGAGATCAATCTTTGAAAATACCGAGGCGCCTTGTAGTTGATCGAATAGGTCGTCTATGCGGGGCAATGGGTACTTGTTCCGGATGGTGGCCTTGTTCAGCTCTCGGTAATCGACGCACAGACGCATGGACCCATCCTTCTTCTTTACGAACAATACGGGCGCTCCCCACGGTAAAACACTAGGCCGAATAAACCCTTTATCGAGTAACTCTTGTAGCTGGACCTTGAGTTCCTTCAGCTCGACGGGAGCCATTCTGTACGGGGCCTTGGAAATCGGTCGAGTATCAGGAAATGTATCGATGCTGAACTCGATTTCTCGATCGAGGGGCATGCCGGGTAGCTCGTCCGGGAACACATCGGGGAATTCTGCCACAACGTCGGTCTGACCCGCGTTTGCACCATCCTGTCACATGTCTCGGACGGACGCCAAATAGCCTTCGCACCCGGAATGCAGCATCCTCCGAGCAGAAATTGCCGAAATCAGCATGCAGGTCGACGACGCCTTACCACACGAAAAGCAGAATTCAGGAACCCCTGGAATACGAAAGGTGACCGTCTTTCTGGCGCAGTCTATGGTTGCGTTACATGGCCCGAGCCAATCCATTTCCAGAATGATATCGAAGTTCTTCATGTCTAGGACTATCACGTCAAGACCGATCTTTTGACTGTCGATACAGATAATCCCATCAGTGTAGGCTAAATTAGTGAGTATTGGTGTGCCCGAAGGTGTGCTCACGCTAAGGTCGAGATCTAGTGATACTATCGAAAATTTGTGCTCGGCGGTAAAGTCCGCCGATATAAAACTATGCGAAGCACCTGAATCAAATAGTACACGAGCAGGCACATTATTGAAACTAAGTATACCTGTCACGACCGTATCTGATGCAAGCACTTCATCTCGAGTCATGGCATAGACGCAGCCCTGGGCATTGGGGAGACGGTCTTGGCCATTTTGTGGTGCGGGTTGGGGTGCTCGAGGCGCCGGAACTTGATTCCCCGGACGGTGCTGTGGATGCTAAGGCGCGTCCAAGTTGTTTCTTCTACGCTTCGGGCAATCTCTATAAAAGTGAACCCTTTTTTCGCAAATAAAACATCCGCCATTTTGAACTTCACAGTCGACGGCGAGATGTCCGTTCCGGTTGCATTTTGTGCAGTGAGGTCCCTGGTTCCGTACCTGTTGTCCGCCCTGGTGCCCGTTGTTCGGATGCTTGGTCACGTTGTTTTCTCCTGCGTAGTTTAGGCATTTGTGATTGTAGGTATGCACAGCGCCGACAGCACCTGGAGGATATTGGCGTTCAAGGCGAAGGACGTGGTTGAGAGACTCCCCCATCATTTTGTATTGTGGAACGGACACATGGGCGTAGATGGATGGTCGTAGACCCATTTCAAACCGTCGAGCACGACTCGCCAGGGAGGGCAAGAATTCTCCAGCAAACTTGGCTAACTTGTTGAACTCTGCCGCGTACTGCCACACCGTCATGTTCCATTGCCTTAGCTACATGAATTCATTTTTCTTCTCTTGTCGAACGGCTTCGGGGAGGTACTCGATCTCGAACGCCACGCGGAAGGTGGCCCAAGAAATTGCCGCTGTCTCGTCGTCACGTCTGATCGCTCACTTTTGTACGGCCCACCAGTCGTGCGCGTTCGACCGGAGTAGAAGTTGAGCGCATACGACTTTCTTGGACTCTTCGACGCCTAGCAGCTCGAACTTGTCTTCCAGTTCCTCTAACCAGTCGATCGCCAAGGAGGGATCTTTCGTGCTGTTGAAGGAAGTACGGCAACTCTTTGTGAATTTCGACACGTCGAAGTTAGAACTTCTCGGTGCTGCATGTATAGGCTCGGGTGCCTCCGGATCGACTTCACTTTGTCTGACCGCAGGCTCGGTTACGGCATGGGTTGTCGCGGAGTTGTTGTTGTTGGCCACCACCGTCTGAATGATCTGTTGGAGAGTATCAAGCTGCTTCTGCTGCAACTTGAATTGTGCTTCGAATCAGGCCTCGAACTGAGTTTGACGTGCCTCCGTCTGCCGTCAATGTTGCTCATTCTGGCGTTGACTCTCCTCAGCTTGTCGTTGTTGCGATTCCAGCATGCACAACATCCGTTCCATGGCATCATTTGAGGGTCCGGGTCTCGAGCTACTCAAGCTGCTCGAAGCACTTTCTTCGTTCGCCGCCACGTTCACCGACGTGCCTTCTGGGATTTTTGAAGGCAAAATACATTAGTCATAAAACTTATTACGGGCTCACTCGTATGGAACGACATATCTCATCGACACGGGACCAACGATTTTGAGACTAAAAACTCGACACTGGAGGCCAAGGACGTAAAGCCATGCTCTGATACCATTATGTCACGCCCCGATTCGATAGAATCGATAGTCGTCCCCCGGGCGTGATGCCGTACAAGCCTAAGTTGCGCTTGCACAAGGCGGTTCATAAGGTTATCCGAAACAACATCATATGTTAGAGTACGCAGAGAAATTGAACACATTTATTTAGAAAAGAAAACTTGCATTTTTATTGATAATAAGTTAGGTTATAGACTCGATTACAAAAGAGGCCTCGCGGGCTCACAACCGACATCGATGAGATAGTCATTCCATACATTCACATCCTTTTTTACAAACATCAAAATGACTCTCTAAGACCTGGGATCAGCAAAAGTTTGTGACTCATGATGCAGTTGGGTCGGAGTCTTCAAAATGTTGCAGAGCTAGCCTTCGCTCTAGCAAGGCTTCAAAAGAAAGGAGCGTCGCCTTCAGTTCCTTGGCACGCTATCCTGGTCCCGAGTACCTGTTGAGAGCGAGGGTCAGCACTTTACACTTTGTGCTGGTACATGGCAATTTAAATTCCGTGCTCTCATTTGTTGAAGAATTCAAGTGAGCGTGCATGCAAATATTTAATGAAGTTGCTAGCCATCCTACTCAATTCAAACTTATATTTGAAGGCACAACTGAATAATGACGATAGATCTTACCCCCGGCAGAGCGCGCCGTCGTAGCGTAAACTTACCATGTTCTTTCCTGTCATGTGGATAATAATAAAATGTAATAGAGTACGTTCGTGAAGGTCACTGGCACGACAAGCCATCCTGGACATATAGCTTGGTAGACAGAGGTCCTTCAGCGCGGGTAGCGAGCCCCGTTAAAGCCACTGCCTACCGTGGCATGCATCCGGCATAGCTATCCGTGTTTCTTCCTAGGCCGGAACGGTCCCGTGGCCTCGGGATACCGTCCGAAGAAACAATCGCCCTTGTCGACAAGTTATCCATGACCGTGCTAAGTTAATTTGTTATTTCAAGGCACATCTTATAGTATCGTTGCGACATTCATTTAATCGAGTCATCCTTCCTTAGCACGGTTCTATATGATCTGATAATTGCAAGTACGATAATATTTTATGACAAGCATCTGTATAGTTCGTGTTCATGGGACGTTGTGTGACCGTTCATCGTAATATCATTCATGTCGTTGTATTACATCTAGCATAGCACATGTCTAGTATTGATAATGTATTAGAGAAGAGGGTCGAGGGGAGAAGGGTCAGCCACTCACCTTAGTATTTACTTGAGGCGAGAAACTGGTTGGCCGCGCTAGACGTTGCCTACGCGATCACCTGAAATCGCACAAGCAACCGATTAGAACACTGTGTTATTCAAGGAAATTTCGATACGAATGCGAAGTTCGAAACGTAAGCCATGAAAACCATCGAAAACATTCACGAAAACGCATTCAGAAAATAAAGCCAAAACCAACGCAAGCGGCGTGAAAAGCAGAGCAACGGGAGGTCTCTTCCGACTCAGCCGCAGAGTCAATCCTTGAGGCACAGCCCGCTGAATATGGGACTTAGTTCCGAAGAAGCCATTCCGTAACGGGGAATGGATCTTAATTCAACCGTTCCCGTTCGATCGATTCGATCGATCCCGATCTATCGGTCCCGACAGAGTCGATAACGACAGTGTTCCTTTCTCGCGCACCCCGTGGATAAACAACGGGGCATGATGTAGGGACGGGGCACTACAATGATCCTTCCGAATCTGATGGCGACTGTCTGTCTCCTCTATCTGAAGATGAAGGACTGGTCCATTCGAAGACAGACAGTATCAGCACCAGTTGTATTGTTTCTTCTGTTCTTCCTCGTATGTTATCTATATACATGGCGGACGGAGAAAGACCTGAAGAAGCCAGTGATCAGACCAATAAACGACTAGAGGGACTTGAAACAGCATTCGCCAAGATCACCGATATGCTTACTGGTAGCACGTCGGTTCAAGCTGCTGGGGCTGTTCCTCCACCTCAACAAAACGTCTCTCCCCACGCTAGTTCACCTCACAGCAACAACCCTCCTTCACTACAAAAGGAGTATCATTCCGTTGCGCCTCCTCCAAATCTTGTAAATGCTGGGGGTGGTCATTCGCCAACGATGCCTGACAACCGTTCCGTAGCCGTTTTCCAACACCTGCTCAATTAACAGGATGTAATTGATTCCCTGGTCGTTCGTCTTAACACCATCTCATACAAAGACGAGCTTCAGAAGATGGGGATATCTCAATCGTATCCCCCTGAGTGGGAGAACGCTACTTGCCCTCCTAACTACAAGCCGCTGACACTAAATTCATTTGACGGGTTGACTTCTCCTCGTCAGCACATGACGTACTTCAACACGTAGACTCTGTACTCATCCAGAGATGATCTGTTCTTGTCAAAGCTGTATATTAGCACCTTGTAGGGGTAGCTTTCTAATGGTTTTACAGTCTGCCTGACGGATGTATCAATTCATTCAAAGATTTGGAGAGATTGTTCCTCAACAGATTTTATGAGAGCGACATGTATGTTAGTATGTCCACCATCATCGAGACCAAGCAAAGGAGGACTGAGTCTGTTATCACCTTCATCGAATGCTTCAGGCGGCTAGCACTGATGATGCCCTTCGACGTACCAGATTCAGAACTTATGGATACTTGTCGACATAACTTCCTTCCTACAGTGAAGTTTTGTCTGGGTATACATAAGTATGATACATGGCCCATTTTTATTGGGGCTACTGATGCTGCTGAAAATAACATTCCTAACTTGGAACTACTGGGGTTGAAAATACCCAAATCTGAAGATAAGGGCAAGCATCCTCAAACTATCCCTGTTCGTGGGGGTAAAGGAAAATAAGTCATGAAGGTCGACACATCCAAAGGAGCTTCTAATTCTCAGGGCGCCTCCGACAAGCCTAAGGAGACCTTCTTCTTTGACAAAGATGATGTCAATACCATCTTTCACACATTGACGAAGGATAATAAGCTGACATTGCCTCCACCACGACGTCCTGCAGAGGCAAGCCAACTCAACGATCCCAAGTACTGTCTCTATCATCAGTACGTGCATCACTCCACCAAGGACTGCATCATCCTGAAGAAGAAGATACAACAGCTTATCGATAGCCAAGTGATCAACCTCGAAGCTGAAGACATGGTCGTATCTTCTAACATGATCTCTCTTCAGTTTGGTGACTTTTCTTCCACAGTAGTCCTAGACGGCGTGGTCCCGATTCCCAAGGCAATAAGGGCAGTCGTCAACCTATCGCCAGCTCGCAACTCAATATTGGTCCCGCTCACGACTGAACGTAGTGAGATCATGTGGGTCCATCCGGACCTTATGCAAGAAGTAACGCAGGAATAGTACCTCCTAAAGCAAAAACGAGACAAGAAGTACAAGTCATGCCATATGGTATCCTCTTCCATCTACGAGGTGCTATCTGGCGAGACGCGTTCGGGGAAGACTTATCTTCGGACGTACGATCCCGCACAAGAAGAAGCAGTACCTCCTCAAGCTCCTGCTGTCCCTTCAAGCTCAGAAGCCGGCTCGTCTAAACCTCCAACTATGGATAAAGCCAAGCAGAAAGAGACGTAGTTTGACAAGTCTCTGAAGGCGCCAGCTTTCGAAGGTATGGATCGACCCTACAACTTTGACATACTGGCTCAGCTAGCCAATACACCTGCCAGGTTGTCTTTGTTCGCTCTATTGTGACTCTCCAAAGAAACATGGAAGGCCTTAAGTGAGGCATTACTACATGCCAACTCTTACCTCGCCGAAGTCAAGGCCCCCGCTAAAGATCCTGTCTCCTGTCCCCACTACTACAGTACCATGGAAGTGGTGCCCAACATCATCTTCTCACAGGAGGACATGCTACTCAAAAATAATCGTCATGATAGAACCCTATACTATACAGGGTATATTGGGGCGATCAAGGTGGACCGCATGCACATCGATCCAGGATCCTCCCTCAGCATCATTCCTAGAAGTTTGCTTCAAGTTCTGGGAATTCCTTTGCACAAGCTATCTGCAACCAACACAACTATTAGGGCTTTCAATGCTGGTCGAAGCCATCTGCTGGGCAAGATCCGTCTCAAATGCCAGATCGGTGATCTCCGAACGGAGGTTTCCTGCTATGTGATCGATGCTAATGTATCCTACAATGTCTTGTTGGAACGTCCATGGATACACGAGAACATGATCGTTCCTTCCACACTTCACCGGTGCGTCAAATACGTCAACAGCGAAGGTGTCGTGAAGATGGTGTTTGTCGATGTCGATCTTTTTAAGGACATCGAAGCTTACTATGGAGATTCGATACTTTACCAATCTCAGTCCCCAAGGACGATGGCAACGAAGCTGACAATGAAGCTAAAGCAAGTCCATCCTCCAATGATGGTCTCCTGATTATCCGAGTCAAATGACGTACTACTCCAAAAAGTACTCCGAAGCCTCTCACAATTTGGGTAAAAAAGAAGAACCCTGACAAGATCAAACCATTGACCATCACTCTCAGCAAGATATCCCGGAAGGAACCTGCTGATGCCCATCCTCCCAATCCTGAAGAATTACCCTACGTGGTGAACTCGGCCAAGATTGTGGCTTCTCTTCCAGACGATGATCCTCTCAATGAGTATATTAATACTCATAATAATGTACTTTCAGTGGATGATATTATCCTTGAAGAAGAACTTGTGTATTTTCTTAGTAAAGGTTTATCTTGAAATTACTCGATGTCTATCAATCTGTAAACCACTACATGGATACGATATATGCCCTAGAAAATGGCATAGGACCATACCTCTGCATGCCGGTCACGACGCCTCACCTGCAGGAAAAAGTTTACCCTGAAGATATCCTCTACTTCATCGTTCCAGCCAGAAAGAAGGATGAAGAACTAATCATCTTTGGTCGTATAATTGGCGAGAGAAAGTTTGTCCTAGACTCTACTTCTCCCAAGCACAACACAGAAGCTGACTATGACTCTGAAAAAATACAACTTTTCCGGTATAGTTGACAGGCCAAGAAGATTATCAAGAACATGGGATATGACATCAAAAGCGATAAAGGGCTAAATTACGGCCGAGGATAATGGTTGCCAATACGACTCTTTGCTTCTCCAGGCAAACCTGAGAATTACTATCAACGAAGTGATGTTGGTTTGGGCTATGCCACTCCTCCATCAACTCCCGAAAGATCAGATGATGAAGCAGATCATTGTTCTTATTCTTCTGATTCCTCCCTCTGGGACTCAGACTCCAGTGTCGGCGACATGTTCAAAGCAACTTTGTCGTCAATATGGTTTTCGTCGACCAAATTATAGACAATGTCTAATCAATTGAGCTTGAACAATGGGTCCAAAAGATGGATACTAGGTGGGAGCTGTGCTTCGAACAACGAAAACCACCTACCGAAGACGAAGTCATCCAAGTCAATCTAGGAGAAAAAGCATCTTTCAAACCAATCTTCATCAGCAAAAGTCTATCTGGCGATGAATGCCAATCTCTTATATAGCTTATAAGAGAATTCGACGTCTTCGCATGGAGCTATGAAGACATGCCAGGCTTGGACCCTAAAGTCGCCATGTACCGCCTGAATATTTTGTTTAAAGCTAAGCCTGTGAAGTAGCAACAACGACAATTCCGACCATACGTCATAGAAGCCATCGAGAATGAAGTCAAGAAGCTCATTGCCAGTGGATTCATTCGCAGAGAACAACACCCAGACTGGGTTGCCAATATCGTCCCAGTCATAAAAAAGAACGGTAAAGTTCGAGTCTGTATCGACTACCGTGATTTGAACTCTGCATGCCCAAAAGATGAGTTCCCTCTACCGATCACTGACATAATGATTGACAACACTTGCGGCTTCGAGCGGATGTCCTTCATCGATGGGTTCTCAGGCTACAACCAGATCAAGATGTTTTCTGACGATGAAAAGCACACATCTTTTCGAACACCGTTAGGGGTATACTGCTATACGGTGATGCCCTTCGGATTGAAGAATGCAGGGGCGACATACCAGTGAGCCATGAACACAATTTTTTGTGACCATTTATGCAAAACTGTGGAGTGCTACGTAGACGATATCGCAGTCAAAAGTCGTCTCAAGGACAACCACCTCCAAGACCTGAGAACGGTGTTCGAACTAATGCGTGCACACCAACTCAAGATGAATCCAACCAAGTCTTTTCTGGGAGTCTCCAGCGGCAAGTTCCTTGGTTTCATCATCACTTCAAAGGGTATACATCTGGACCTAGAGAAAGTGAAGGCTATCCTTGATATGCATCCTCCAAGAAATATCAAAGAGCTACACGGACTACAAGGAAGGCTAGCCTACATCAGACGATTCATTTCGAACCTCTCGGGAAGGTGTCAACCATTCACTCAGCTCATGAAGAAAGGTGTATCTTTCGTCTGGACTGAACAATGTCAACGCGCATTCGACGATATTAAGGCATACCTTATAAGCCATCTAGTATTGGTAGCTCCAATAATGGGGAAGCCCTTCTTACTATATGTCCACGCTATGGACCATTCTCTTGGTGTCCTATTAGCTCAAAAAAATGAAGGCGGCCATGAACATACAATCTACTACCTCAGCCGCACAATATGGGTGTCGAGCACAGATACACACCGGTGGAGAAGGAATGCCTTGCACTGGTATTTGCCATCCAGAAGACACGCCACTATGTGTCTGGGCAGACTATCTACATTATATCCAAAGTCAACACTCTCAGAATACTCATGACAAAACTGGGCTCTCTTAATTCCCATTTAGCTACATGGGCAATGCTGTTGACTCCATACGATATGATCTTCATTCCTCAGAAGGCAGTAAAAGGCCAAGCATTAACTGGTTTTCTAGCAGCTCATCCGGTGCCATAATCGTCCAAACTCTACGATGAAATCTCCGACGAAGTGGTGGAGTCTAACACTACAACTGAAGAAATCTCCATTTGGCGAATGTTCTTTGACGGCACATCAAGAACAGGACCTAAAGGAAATATCGTGGCTGGAGTAGGTGTCATACTCGTATTATCTAATCATCTGGTTATACATCGTGCGTATTCTTTTGTGGAACCATGCACTAACAACGTGGCCGAATATAATGCTCTATTAATCGGTTTACAACTGGCGAAGCAACTGGGAGTTGACTATCTAGAAGCTTACGGCGATTCCAAGCTAATAGTTAGTCAGGTCCGAAGAGATTATGAAGTTCGTCACGAAGATCTCATCCCCTACCACAGAGCAACAATCGAGCTGGTGTCGACTTTTGCTAGATTCTTCATCGAATACGTGCCTCGACTACAGAATATAGAAGCAGATGCTTTAGCGGGTCTCGCTGCTTCCTTGACGGTTCTAACCAATACTCAGCAGTCGATCACAGTATCTGGTCGAGAATTATTCTGTGTGAAAGATGCCTTGCATATTTATTACAGTTACGCGACAAAAACAAGCGTCGATCCTAAAGATTAGTGATTTCCCTTCATAGACTATGCCATCTATGGAATCCTCCTCGAGGACCCGAAAGAAGAGTATCCATCCAAAGGCGATCCCTCAGATTTTACTACAACACGGCTACCAAGATGCTGTACCGACGCTCTTACGACGGGCTACTGTTACGATGCTTATCAGACATAGAAGCCAAATATGCACTCCGGGAGGCTCACGATAGAGTTTATGGTGCACATCAACCAGGCCCCAAATTACAAGATCACCTCAAACGAATGGATTATTACTGGCCCACAATGATAGCAGATGCTGTTGAATATGCCAAGAAGTGTAGAGCTTGCCAGTTCTACACCGATTTCATTCATCAACCTTCAGAGTTTCTAGACCCGACGGCAGCATCTTGGCCGTTTGAAGCCTGGGGCATGGACGTCATAGGACCAATCAGCCCACCACCCTCTAAAGGACATCGGTTCATCCTATCTATAACCGACTACTTCTCCAAATAGGCGAAAGCTATACCGCTCACCGAAGTGAAGACGTCAAACGTGATCAGTTTCATCAAACATTACGTCATCTACCGCTTCGGCCTACCTCGCAGGATCATCCATGATAATGGTCCACCGTTTACAAGCCATGCATTCTATCAGTTCTGTGATAAGAATCGAATTCAGAACGTAGCCTCTACTGCCAACAATCCAGCGACTAACGGGCTAGCAGAAGCCTTCAACAAAACCATCATAAAATTTCTCAAGAAGTTTGTGTCTTCAAACAAGCACGATTGGAACGAGAAGCTCGGTAAATATCTATGGGCCTATCGTACAACGGTCCGAACTCCAACAGACAGTACGCCATTCTCTCTGATTTATGGGAGCAAAGCAGTTCTTCCCCTAGAAATCCAGATTCCTTCTCTTCGAGTAGCCCTAGCCAGTGAGCTGACTACCGAAGAATGCTACCGTCTGCGACTCCAGGAGCTCAAAGCACTAGACAAAAAAAATGCTTGTTAGCTCAGCAGCGCATTGAGCTATACCAAGCACGCCTTTCCAGAACCTGCAATAAAAAAAAGTAAAGGAAAGGATCTTCCAAGTCGGCGATCTGGTCTTAGTAGTGAGAAGACCAATGGTCATGACGCACAAAACAAAAGGAAAATTTCAGCCTAAATAGGAAGGTCCTTTCATCATAGAATCAGTGTATTCTAACGGTGCGTACCGGCTAACCAAACCTGATGGTGACTTGCTCATGATGCCTATCAACAGCAAGTTCCTGAAGAAATACTATGTGTAACCTCTTTTACATAATGTTCACATGTGTTTAGTCATGTAAATGTATAGTGTGATGTTTATATGATTCAAAAACCTATCTAACTATTATCCGTATTTCAAGAGTCTTGAATATGCCCTGGATAATAGGTCCTCTAAATATTTCCCCAGTGGAATCATTCCTGTTTTTGACTCCGTCCAAACTCGGTCTGACGAAAACAAGTCACGTCTCTATTACCTCTGAATTGTTTTCTGATAATTATTTCCCTAGCAAAATGATTAAATGTTTTGCTACGTCCACATAACCTCTGAGCAAAGCATTTATCAAGGACAATTACGTCCATATTACCTCTGAATTATCCACTCCCCCTAATGTTATATATCTTTCCACGTCCATATTACCTCTGGTCAGATAAAGAACATCCTCTGCTATTACGTCCATATTACCTCTACTAGCAGCTTCATTCAACTTATTATCTATATTCGAATAACTTGAATATAAAACGGATAATAGGTCCACATCACAATTCCCTAGCAGAATACCTACCAGAAATATCTTTGCTACGTCCATATTACCTCTAGCATCGATATTGTAGTGCCCCGTCCCTACATCGTGCCCCGTTCTTCGTCTACGGGGTGCGCGAGAAAGGAACACTGTCGCTATCGATTCGGTCGGAACCGATAGGTCGGGATCGATCGAGTCGATTGAACGGGAACGGTTGAATTAAGATCCATTCTCCGTTATGGAATGGCTTCTTCGGAACCAAGTCCCATATTTAGCGGGTTGTGCCTCAAGGATTGACTCTGCGGCTAAGTCGGGAGAGACCTCCCGTTGTTTTATTTTTCATGCCGCTTGCGTTGGTTTTGGCTTTGTTTTCTGAATGCGTTTTCGTGAATATTTTCGATGGTTTTCATGGCTTGCATTTCGAACTCATATTTTCTATCGAACTTCTTGCATAATACAGTATTCTAATCGGTTGCTTGTGCGATTTCAGGTAATCACGTAGGCGACGTCTAGCGCGACCAACAAGTTCTCTCGCCTCAAGTAAACTCAAGGTGAGTGGCTGACCCTTCTCTTCTCGACCCCTTCCTAGGTAAATAGATAATGTTGTTGCGAATAAAAGAATGAATGCAAGGGCACGGACATGATAAAATGATTGAATTTTCATAGATAATGTAGGCTATGTCATAATAACTAAAAAAATGGTCTTCGCACGGTCATGGACAACTTGTCTACAAGGTAGAGTTTCTCTGTAACGGCAACCCGGGGCCATGGGACCGTTTTGACTAAGGAAGGAAATACGGTGTATAGTTGTGCTGGATGATAGCACGGGTTAAGCGGGGACTTGCAGCGGGGCTCACTACTTGCGCTGCAAGGGCCCCGGCTAACAAAAGCTATAGAGTCCAATATGGCTTGTTATGCTAGTGACCAATCATATGTAATATTGTACTTGGTATATAAATGATAACAATTGACAGGGAAGAACATGGTAAGTCTCATAAGGCGCGACACGATCCGTCGTGGGTAAGTTCTAACGTATTTTACATTATGCTTGTTTGAAATTCATTAGTATGGTTAGAAATATTCATACATTAAGTCATATAAACTCTTCAACCAAATGGGAGCTTAGAACTTAAGTAGCCACGCACCAGTACAAAGTATAATGTACTGATCCTCACTCTCCATGCAGGTACCCTGAACCACGAAGGGCGTGCCACTTAAAGTTCAAGGCGACGTGAACCCTTTTGAAGCCTCGTCCGCGTGTTGAAGGCTTGTTTCTGAAATCCTTTTGAAGACTCCACAATCAATACAAAAGAAGAAAAGATGGCGACTGGTCTGTTTGCAAAAACAAAATTTTTTGTTTTTGCAAACAAAATGGCGACTCTGCTGGGGATGACTTTCTCCTCCGACGAGAAAGTGACAACTCAATGTGACATTGCGTCGATCGGCAAGACGCAGAAGACTCTGGTTGTTCAAGTCAACCAGACAGCCTACGAGAACATGATCAACACCAAGAGCAACAAGCGCGTGGTGGCTATTGCCAAGAACAGGATTGTGTAGACTCCTAAATCCCCCACAGTCGCTGTTGCCCAGGCGCAGCTTGAGTGCTCAATGACTAAGGCACAATCCGCCTCAGTGGTTCCGGTACAGCCTGTTTTTGTTGCTAGGGCGCAATCTGCTTCCTCTGATGCCCATACAAAGTCTACCACTATCCTTGTTGCCAAAGCGCAGTCAGTTCAAGCTACTGTCGAGGCACAGTCTACCAAAGTTGCTGCCAAGGCGCTACCAACAGTCCATAGGACTATGGCGCAACCCAAGCAATCTGCTATTTCGGCGCAACTTAAGGAAACTAGTCTTTTGGCTATACCCTCTTCCAATTCTCAAGTTCTGAATTTAGAGAATTCATGTCCTAGTGCTAACACTAGGCAGAACAAAGGAAAAAGCCCTATGGCATTTTCTCAATTGGCACAATCTATGCCTAAAATGATCAAAAAATAGAACAAAGGGAAACGCTTCTTAGCTAACCCTGTTCAAAACAAAGAAAAGCACCCTTTGGTCTTTCCTCAAACTTCCCTGGTCTATGACTCAGAGGAAGATGTATCAGATTCTATTCCTGTAAACAGAGGTCCTCGAACCTCTGATACCGAAAAGAATACTGATCAGAGAGGTATCTTACCTACCCCTATAGGGTTTGGTCAAGATCTTCCTACCTTGCAAATTTTAAGATCCAAGCAAGGAAAATTGAAGAAATCAAAAATAGAGACATCTGGAGCAGAATTTTTAGATTTATGCGCTTATCTCAATAGGCGTCAACCAATATCAACTTTGGCGAAACGTAAGAACCCTATGCCAAAGGTCAATCTGCACCAAAAGCCAAAGTTTGAAAAGATAGACCCTTCTACCTATGCTAATGAGTTGAGTACATCCTTGTATACTCAAGGAACCAAATACCTGAAGAATAGGAGACATGTTCCTAACATTATTAAGGAATATGTTCCTCCAACTTCTTCTCGTCCTGTGGTTGTAACTGATCTCCGGCAACGTCTTACACAAAGATGGGAGACTACAAGAATGTTTTTCTTACCTCCAAATCATGCTTCAAATTGCCACTACCTACATAAAGTCGTCATCAACTGTTGTTGTCAATCGGCTCGACGATCTGTCTTCGATCGTCTGAACTATGCTTCAACTCCTGAACATATAATAGAAGACGAAGACGAACTATTATATGCTTCTGTTAACATGACTTCTTAAGGTACTGGGGGTGGGAAACGTCCAAGACGTAATGTATCCCATAATCCCAGTCAACAATATTTAGACCGGATCCATGCATCCAACGAAGGTGTCTTTCAATACACTAGATCGAGAAATCGTCATTTGATCCAAGGTGTCTTTAATCAAGAAGATCTCCCTATCACTCATGTAGGAAAGGACTCTCTTTCGGAGTTTGATACAGATAGTGAAAGTTCTGAACAAACTATTTCATCAATAGCGGTAAGAAAAGTGACAGCATATACCATTACAGAAGATCAAGATGCCTCTACGTCAACCAGCCAAGAGCAACGAATTGTTGTATTAGAAGACAAATTGAAAACTATGACAGAAATGGTTGCAAGCATGCACACCATAATGGTGGTTCAACATACAGTACCTCCGATTGTAAACCCTGTTACCAATCCTGAGCTTATAGCATCTTTTGTACCTGTTAATATGGGGGTACTAGCCCCTTAGGTTGCTTCTGTGCCAATTGAAGTTGATCCAAGTCAATCTAGTGCCGGGGGTGGTAATTACCATGCTGTTCCTCCTCATAACACTTCTAACCAGCCCACAAATTCTCAAACATCAGAGGATGTAAATGAGGCTGTAAAACTTCTGCACACTCAGTTTGAGGTTTTTAAGCAGAAGGATGGCCTACAAAGATTGGACATAAAGCAACCATATCCTACAGAGTAGAAGGAAGTTCCATTTCCTCCTAAGTATAAACTCCCAACCATTATGCTATTTGATGGTAGCACTTCTCCAAGTCAGTACATTAATCATTTCGAAGTGATGACTGATCAATTACAGCCAAATGATGCTCTCCTTACCAGAGTGTTTGTCTTGCCGAATGTCAAACCGGTCAAACAACAACAACGGCGATTCAAGTCTGAAATGATGGATGCAATTGATGATGAAGTCAAAAAGCTTATAGCTTATGGCTTTATCAGAGAAGAACAACATCCTGACTGGGTGGCCAATGTCGTCCCTGTCCTGAAGAAGACCGAAAAGGTTCGAGTTTGCATAGACTTTTGGGATCTCAATGATGCTTGCCCCAAAGACGAATTCCCTCTCCCAACTACTGATGTTATGATCGACAATACATGTGGATTCGAACGAATTTCTTTCATGGATGGGTTTTTTGGATATAATCAAATCTGGATCCTGAAGATGAAAAACATACTTTGTTTCGTACTCCTCTGGGTGTGTACTGTTATACGGTCATGCCGTTTGGTCTTAAGAACGCAGGTGCAACTTATCAGCGGGTTGTGAGCACTATCTTTCGAGATTATTTGCGAAAGACCGTCGAATGCTATGTTGACGATGTTGCTGTCAAAAGGCGTCTCAAAGAAGATCACATTCAAGATTTAAGAACTATCTTCAATCTACTGAGCCAGCATCTTTACTTTGAAAATTGAAGTGACTATTAACTTATTCACTTTCTTTGACTTATCATTCATTGGATATTTATTGTCTCTTGTTTAAATAATTTGAATTCACGTCCTTTACACCTCTGAATTTCGATTATTTATATCAGCAACTTGTTATGTCCTTATTACCCCTGATAAAGTTGTCTATTGAAATAACAGTATTGCTAAATTTTATATTCTGCCACGTCCACATTACCTCTGAGCAGATTTAATGAATATTGTTATTTTCCAAAATCTTGAAATATATCACGTCCGGTACCTCTGAATATATTTTCTATTCTATTACTTATATCTATAACAAGATATGCAACAAGTAATGGAACCATATAAAAAGTTTTTACTATTTCTTTTCTGCAAAAGAAAAAAAAGGGTACATTGTAAAAGAAACAATAACATTTGCCCATTTTTCACTCTGAAGGATAGATGATAAGTTCTGCAATTTGTTTCTTCAGAACTTGAATTCTTTCATCACGAGAATCTGGTACTCTGCCTAGCTTCAATTCGTCCTGATTCAGGATCGAAAGGTTGTAGAGTAGCAGTTCGGCATTTTAGCTCTTCATTTTGAAGACGTTCAAATTCCTTCTTTTGATTCTTCAAAATCTCCATCTGATCAACAGCAGATTGGTATAATTGATTTTCTTGTTCTATGTTCTGCTCAGTAGTTTAGAGTTCTGCCTGAAGTCGAGCAATTTTGGCTTTTAGATCAGCAGCCTTTTTCTCTTCTTCAATAGCCTTAGTCTTGTGACTCTCAGCAACAACAGTTACGTCAGAAATTTGAACATCCAGCTCAGAGGACTGTCTAGTGAAAGTCAGCAGAAAGGTCTCAAAATCAGCTTTACTAATCTCTGCTTCTTGAACCATGGTTTCATATTCCGCATTTATCAGCGGCTCGATATCTCCTCCTTTCAGCTCCTTGTAAGCCTTAATTGAGCTCTCTAGTTCATCCAAAATATGTTCCAAAAATGAAGCTTGAGCTTCATCTCCTTGACTGCAGATGCCTTCAATCAAAAATGTGATGGGAGTTCTAACGGTACTGAAAGGGACATCTTCTCTCTCCATAACTCTATGAACTAGAGGCTCCACAGACGTAAAGAAGACTCTTGTGAAAGAGGTCACTACAAATTTGTTAGCCGCCAGAGCTCCTGGAGTGGCTACTATGTTTGAAGAAGTCTTCACAGCTCTAGCAGGAGGGGATATTTCATCCGGAGCACTAATATGAGAAGAGCTTCCTTCTCCGGCTACAATCCTCGTGGGTGCTGCTACAAATTATATATGTTATGACTCATAAAGCTGAAGATGCAATAATAAATCATTTATAGTGGGGAAACTTACTTGGGCTGAATACATCATGAGGAGTCTCAATCATCTTAGCTGTCTCGGACTGAAGTTTAGACAGAGTCTCTATGGACATGGCAGCCTGACTACTTCCTGCTCCTGATTCAGTCGAAGGTGGTAAAGTTACTGGAGTTTCATTTATTTTAGTTGCCACCTTAGGCACTTCAGGTGGCCTGGTGATTGCGGATTCCTTAACTCCAGAAAGATTGACATGTTCCACATCCTCCTTGTCTTCAATAGGCGAAGGATTTTTATCAATTGAGATTTCTTGCGATGGTGATACATTCGCTAAAGTTTGTTTTTCTTTAGCAATGTTGTCCCAATATTCATCATAAGTTTCATCATCAAAATCACAACCATTCAATGCATCAATCACTGCTTCTCCTGAATGAGTAGATATTTGAGCTTGAGAAGTATCTTGTGGAGGTAGATCTTGTTTCAGAGAGGAAGCTTTTGGACTCATAAGAGTTGGAGAGGGAACCGTTATCCCTGCTGCAGCAAGTACATTGGCCGGAACATTTACTGTCACAATGGCAGGAGAAGGACGGACATCTATTTAAGCAATCAAGGAAAAACAATTTAGATATATATATCTCTAGTAAAAGTTAATATAGGAAGATATTTCACAGCTTTGATATTACCTTCTTGAGATGGTTCCTCTTCAGCGATGTCCAACCTTCTTCTAACTTCTTTGAGTATCGATGCACTTAGCCCTACAATAGCCCCAATATGAGTACCTTTTGGATCAATCAAGGAAGCAGAAGTTCCTCCTTCAGTAATCTTCCTTTGTTTCTGAATAGAAGAAGGAGTAATGTCCTTCTCACCAGATGAAGAACTGAGAAACAGCTGTTTTGATTGAGAACGAGTTGTTCTCGTGGTCACTGGTTCATTGATAACCAGTGATGTTCTTTTCTTCTTCTCTGGAGCCCTTGGATAATTAGGAAGATTATCCCGTTGAGGAGAGACTGTTGTCTCCTTAGTCTTTCTCTTCTTCAGACCTTTGACAGGGGATTTGTCTTTCCGTATCTTTAGAAATATATCTAAAGGATCTTGAACCGGGTCAGCAAAGTTCATTAAAATTGATGCTTCCAGGGGTACATCAGCAGGGTCCCTGTCTTCTATATCTCGGAAAGACTGAAGAGTGCATTTTTCTTGTTTAATTCTCTTTTCAGTTGCAAAGCTATATGAGGGATGGAAGTTTTCAGCAAATGTGTTTGCTGAAGTGTAGAAGTTTGCATATGAATATAACATACGCGGACCTTGGGAAAGTTTGTAAGGTATAGAAAAAATAGCCTTTGTGCCCCGAGCATTGTAATAATTCCAAGCTCTATCCCCATCAATGAGATAGCCTGTAGTTTGGAGGCAAGTGGTCGCATTTCCTACATGGATTTGATCATACTCGAATTGTCGTGTAAATCAACTCGACAAATACGGCTCCAAATAGCATTCTTCCTCAAATCTATAAACCAAGTGGGACGGTCGGATTATTTTAAGCCAGAAAAAGATGTTTGGACTTAAACGGAGTGTTTCTTCGGGTAAATCCATCATCTGTGGAGGCATGGCATCATACCTTGTAGGAGGCCCAACACACTGAAAGAACTATCTTGATCCACGGTTCAGAGCAAGTCGGCATTTCGTAAGAGCAGTGTATTTCCAGTGGGCATTAGCAAAATGCCCAATGAAATCTCCATCAGGAGGTCCCATATCTGGGTCCATCAAGCAGGGATGGTGTAGTAGTAACCATCCAAACAAATAAGTGAATTGCATTTCGGTACGAGAAAAATTCGACCGATTGTCATTTTCTTTCAACATAGTGTCCACAAAAGAATGCAATCCTGCGTTCAGGCGACAGGTCATGGTTGAAAGCAGATCCATCTTGTATCCAAATACAAGACATGTCGCAGCAAACAGGACACCTCGATGAAACCTGTCAACTGCACTGGCCCCTGGAACTACAAAGCGTTGGAGCCATAAAGATAAAAAGCCTGCCAACTGGGCTTCTGGAGACATAGGTCTGTAACCCTATCGAAGATAACTTTGAAGAATGTCGCCAGCCTTGAACTGACCCGAGTCTTCAGTCAGAGTGACATCCCCATGATTATGCTTCTCCATCAATAATTGTATATCACTTCTATCAAAGGGTTCTAAGAAACGAGACGTACAGGCTTGACTGTCTAGTGGCTTGTCCTCCCACACATTACCCAAAAACAGATATGGCATCCATTTTATGATATAGCAAGTACCCGCAGAAGCACTTTCGTAGTAGAGTGAGCAGATTTTATAGTGGCATAGCAGCTCTTCAAAAATTGTGATCATCTGGGGATTCTCCTTTGCTAGTGCATCTAATTCATCATTTGTGGGTACATATTCTTCGTATGGATTGTCACCCATCGGCAGATGAGAGATATATTCCATCTCGTTAAGAGCAAACCCTATTTCTCCATGAGGTGTCATGAAGGTCCCAGTGCTTTTGTTATATCTCTCTACCAAAGCCAAGAACATGTGAGGATTTAGATGAATGCCATATACTGTAGTACAGATGGGATTATAGAGGCCCAGATCAATGAGCCTATCTTTGAATTCCTCCAAAATCCATATGGACAAGCTACTCCAACGTTTTATTCCAGGGTTTACCAGGCCTATCATTCGTATAGTATGGTCTGGATATCTTCCTTCAGCTTTTGCAAATGTATTTGCAAAAATGGGTACTCAGACAGAAAGGAGCAGTGAGGAGTCCTCGGGAGGAATACAGCTCGATCTTAAACCTCTCAAGTGTGTGCTATATTTCTCAGAAGTACTATAAAAAAGGTCTCTGTTCTATGGACCCACTTTATAACAGATTCGGCCGACTCTTGCTTGTTGGAGAGGAGTCATTTCCCATGACATCCTCCTAGGATAACTAGCAAAAGCATATTGAGATAATGGCATGGACCTGGAAATTTCTGTTAGATGAATGGTGTTATTTTCCTTTAAAAAATATCTCGTCTCTTTTCTTGCCTTAGGTTGGGAAGTCTTCTTGATTGCATCTCCAAATAAAAAGGTAGGTTTCTTGTGGACTGTAGTATCTAAGCTTTGCAGAGGTTCACCGTTCATTAAGTTCAAAAGGGTTTGATTGTCCTGATCTATGAGCAAACTTCTTCATGCTTCAGGACCATCGTAATGAGGAAAAGTGACATGAGACAAATTCTCCCTGTATTCTGGGACATGAAATGTTGAAGCAAATTTCTCTGCATCCGGGTCTTCTCTGAGATTAACTGCAGAGAGATGCATAAAATTTTTTTAAAAACAAAAAAATGAAGATGTATGATTTCTTGAATCACACATATTTTTTGAGTTGCGCCACAAGATGTATTGTGCGAGACTTAAGTTGCGCGATATATTGAGTTGCGCGACAACCCGAGTTGCGCCACACGCTATAATTGTGCGAAACTCAAGTTGCGCAGCACCTCAAGTTGTGCCACAATTTTTACTGTGCGTAATAGTATTCGTAAAAACGAACACCGTTCAAGGAAAGAGCGATCACACCCTAAGAAGGGGTGACACAAGGTTTATGATGCACCACACTCTAAAAAGAGGGGCACCGATCAATTATTGATGAAATCCTAAAAAAATCAAATCTGTTCGTCCTTAATCACCTTCTATTGCTGGATTAGCTGTCGCTCGATGAGATGAAGGCGGCACATATTATGGCACATGGGTTGGTGGAACACGAGTTGAAAAAGTGGCAATGGCCTTTCCCTTATCGCCAGCAGTCCTTTTTGGGGCCATGTCGTCAAGAAGATGATCGGAGAAGAGGATTGCAAAAGTTTTCTCAGAAGATTAAAAGTGAAAGTAAAGAATCACAGTAGCGTAAACGGAGATTATTTATAGCCAAAAAATCAGAATCCTAACAGTCATTCCGAATCGTGCATAACAGATTGCATGAGATTGGCGCAACCTGACTTAGTCAAAACTTTTATAAATTCAAAGTATTCCAAAACTTTGCAATATTTTTAAGTTTTGAAAACTTTGAAGGGGGTCTTGTGGAGCCTAAAAATCAAGTTTCGCCTTGAATATACTGATCAGTGATCAAGTTGCACTCTAAAAATCAAGTTGCGCCACTGATATGAAGCTTGGAGAATAGACTGCACCACCGATCAGATTGCGCCCAATATCAGACTGCGCCTAATCTAAATTGTGCCAAAATCTACGTGGCATCTGACACTTAATGGTCATCATTACCTGACCATACTGACGGCTGACACAACGGTGAACGAGGAAAATCTCTTCGAATCCCGTGAATTATGCCACTCAAGGAAAAGTTGGTAGACAGCTGTCTTGTACACTTCGTGAGTTGCGCCCAGGCACAATCTAAACAAAATCTTTAGTTGCGCCTGGGCGCAACCTGAATAACTTTTACTCAAAAGCTGCCACGTGTGTAGGCGCAGCTCAAATCAAGCGCAGTTTGACTTGTTGACTGAAGCTCGTGCAACCTGATAAAGTTAAGACAACTTACATTCTAAAGCAGGATGACGTGGCGCACATGCCACTAATCTCTCAATACGTGTCTACTATCCTGTACACGACCACGCGCATCTCAATCATATGATGCCACGCGTCTAAATACAGTTAGTACACGATTGACAACTGAATGAAAGTTGGCACAACAGGAGGTTGGCGCAACCCAGTATGGCACAATCCAGCCTCGCGCACATCAGAATAACTGCTAAAACAGTTATTTCCTGAACTCTATAAATAGAGTTTCCAATCATCATCGGACAAAGATCAAGAACTCTTGTAAAATTGCTGCTGCGTTCTCTAGAGGCTACAGTCTTCAAGTTTACATAGTCCAAAGGATAAAGTGATCGTCTCATGATCAGATTCCTAAAGTTGTACTTCCCCAGAATTCATTGTACTTTGTACTCTTTTACAAGTTTAGAATAAAATAAAATTTTTGTTTTTGCAAACACATACTTGTAACCATTTCAGCCATGGTTGTCAAGTTGGCCTCTAAAGCAGCGATCCGCTGCTCCTGACGGGTGGAGCTAAAAGCATCTTGTTCTTCATTAGTGACGTAGGCAGTCACTTCTCTAGCCACCGATGATGAACTACTGGATAAGATGGTTCGATCAGAGTCCTCGCTATCGGCATCGAAGTCATGCAGCGAACTACCCCCAAGATGAGGAGTGGGAAGATTCCTTCGATCAAGAAAGTTTTGGATGGAATCATGAAGATTCTTTTGACCGATTACATCTCCAAGATGAGGAGTGGGAAGATTCCTTTGATCGAGGAAGTCTCGGCCTCTTGATCTTGTGTTTTGGTAAACTCCTTCGCTGGAGTCACAAATTCCATCAAGGTACTGATGACTAGGATTGTGGGATACGTTACGTCTTGGACATTTTCCACCCCCAGTACTGTGGGACGTTATGTTGACCGAAGCATACAGCAGTTCATCTTTGTCCACCATAATCATTTTAGGAGTTTGAGCATAATTCAAGCGGTCAAAGATAGACTGTTTTGCTGATTGACAACAACATTTGATTATTACCTCAGGGTGCCGATTACAATTATGCTCCTAATATAGAGCTACAGGTGTATGAGATGATCCTGTAATCTTCTACTTTTGTACAAGAAGATCACGAAGACCGGTTACAGTGACAGGATAAGCAGAAGTCGGAGGTACATATTTCTTGATTATATTAGGAACATGGTTCCTATTCTTGAGATGTTGTATCCCCTGTGTGTACAGAGAAGTACTGATTTCATTGGCATAGGTGAGTGGATTCTTGATCTTAGAAGTCTTCACTGTGCGCAACTTGGTAGGTGGCACAGATTGTGCCTGATGCATCATATGATTTGAAGAAGTTGGTACTATTCTGCGCTGGTTAAGGTAAGTATGCATGTCAGAATCATGCGCCATTTGCTTGTTTCTCTGAGACACCATTAGTTTTCCCAGCTTTGACCTTGATATGAGCAAGGTAGGAAGATCCTGGCTTTGGCTTGATTGGCGCTGGCCAGCTTGATGAGGAGTAGGCAGCTGCTCTGGTGCCTTGTGCACCCTGTTCCAGCGTGTTTGGCGCAGCGTAGATAGGCAACAGGAAGTGGGCTTCGAGTAGAGTCTATTTTCTTGACATCGATTTGATTATCTCTGCCAAAAGAAATAGAGTTTCTACTCGGACGTGTTCTTGTATTAATTGGCATAGAGGCGCAATCGGATGTATTTTCCACTAAGTCCAGGACTAGGGAAGGATAAGGAGAGGCCATAGGGCGCTTCCCTTTGTTCTGTGCAAGGGCAATGATAGGTAAATTGTCCACTAAGTTTTAAACTGGGGAGGAGTGAAGAAAGCCACAGGGCACTTTCTTTTATTTGGCTCCGAGACAGTGGTTGGCGCATGTTGGGAGGAATGAGAGATAGCCATATGGCGCTGTCCCTTAATTGGTACAAAGGTAGTGGTTGGCGCATCCTCCACCAAGTTCAGAACTGGTGAAGAATAAGGAATGGCCACAGAGCACTTTCCTTTGCTTTGTGCAGGAGCTATGATTGGCACACTAGAGGAATTTGGAGTCCAAATGGTGCGAGTCTTCTTGTATTTAGAGACAGTAGCAGTAGATGAGCGGTTGGCACCCCCAGCACCAATAATGGTTTTGTAGGCTGTTTGGTCGACTTTAACGACCAAAGTCATCTGCGTCGTGCCGACCGACACAATATCGCATTGAGTTATCACTTTCTCGTCAGAGAAAAAAGTTGTCCTCAACAGAGTCGTCATTTTATTTGCAAAAACAAAAGTTTGATTATAAACTAAAAAAAGAAAGTGCAATTAATTTATGAGGAAGTACAACTATAGAATCTGATCAGAAGACAATCACTTTATCCCTTAGACGATGCAATATCGAATAAGAAAGCCTTTGGAGAGTGCTTCAGCAATTTGCTCAGGAAATTATGATCATTAGTGATTATTGGAAAGTGATTTGGAACTCTATTTATAGAGTTTAGAGATAACTATCAAATAGTTATCCTGATTGGCGCATACTTGTAATTGGCGCACCATCATCCATTTGTGCGAACGGTTAGCTTAACTGCTTGGTGATGCATGGCATTCCGTGAGAGAGATGCGCTTAGTCATGGGCAGTGTTACGTTCACGTTCTTCAAGATTAGTGGCATGCACGCTACGTCATCTAAACTGCTTCTAGATAATTTGATCAATTTGTGCCAACTCATAAATGGCGCCTGGCATAATTTGATGATTAGCGCCCTCTACCTCATTCATTAAATCTATAAACAGTGATTCTTTGCACCAAATGACAAATAGCGCGAGGCAGCTGTTAGTCATTATGACCAAGTCTGACACAATCTTTTTGAGCACCGCGTGCTCGGGATTCGAAAGGAATTTTCTTAACTGACGTGTTGTCAGTCATGATGACGAGTGCCTGAGCTTCTCGAGGAAGCTTGCTACGTGGGATCTCATGCCAGCACCATTTGATTTTGAGCGCCTTTTGATGATAAGCGCCATTTAACTTCTAAGCGCCAAAGGTGACCACAAGGATAGCAGATTGAGTATGGTATCCTTAGCAACTACATATTATAGCTTGACCTATAAGATGATTTTAAATTTCAAAGATAATTTTTATAAGGTGGGTAGGATGTAAGCCTTCTAGATTTTTAGGGTTCTTTAAATTTTTTTATACGAATTATTTTTAATAAATATAATTATTTTTGAATATTAAATGTACTTTTCTGTGACTTTGATTTTTGGAGCGTCAAAGATGTCAATCTCTCAAAACTTTCTTTATGAGTTTTGTAGTAGACAAGATTATCTTTATTTTGGTATATGATGTCCCACTCAAACTTGTTTTCTTGTATTCTTTTTATATCACACAACTTTCTGATCAATTTAGATCATTTGACCTTCTACTTTAAAACTTGTCCAGACTTCCAATTTGATTTCGAGACTCGACATCGATCCAACCTAATCGAATATATGGTTTTGACCTATTTTGAGCCTACTATACACATGCCAGTTGTGTGCAATTCAATTGAGCTCCTGCATGCTATTATTTCATTAATAATTATAAATAACTTAAATTATAGTCATGATCGCTCCAAGTCCAAATCTGACTCATTCGAACCCAAACACCCAACCCAAATATCTCTATCCTAAATATTGATATGATTAAAATAATTTCAAGTGCATATTTTCCAACTAAGAGTTATCTTTTGAAATAGTGTGCTCATTAATATTAGGCAGATTAAAACCTATATAGTAATTATGTAAAAATATTTTGGGTCATAAGGCCTTGAATATAATTTTATGTATTTACATAGAGCCTATAGTCTATACATGATTTTATATAGGGTTGTTGGTGAGCTTAAAGCTCATATATGTGAAGGATTGTATTTATTGGCTAGATATAAGGGCCTTAAGGCTTATAGATACTTTCCCCATCTATTATTTCTTTGCCCCATGTTTGATAAATATTGGGCGTCTTCCTATATACCTGAGCCCAATAACATCATGTCCTTGCTCAAAATAGTAATTATTGGCTAAAGCCACCTGTATAGGTATATGTGCGTACATATACAATATATATGAGTGTAAACTTTAAATGCCTTGCATTTGGAATTTAAATCATTTAGGCCAAGTCCATAACCCCTAGCTTAACTAGGACAAACAGCCAAGCCACTATGTCCAAACCCAAACATTTCATATATAATCTCTCTTCCCACTCCTATCAGTAGCAGCAGCCGCAAAACCTTACCACCCTAACCTAACTCCTCCCTCCTCTTCTCCATGTATTTTCTTCTTTTCTTCTTCTTTCCCTCCTTCCCCTTCATCATCTTCTTCATCCTTCACACTTTGCTATATCTGCTACTACCACTACCTCATTTTCAAACTCATCACTATTATAATGGGGATAGAATACTGGAGATGCTTGCATGGTTTTTCCTTTAAAGATTGATGTATGCTACCATCATCAACACACCCTTTTCTGCCACTACTTTAGTCGACGGTGCTATGCCGTATTGCACGCCCAGGCCGCCACCGGCCATCGTACGACTGCACGTACTCCCCAGAGCGCCCACACGTGGCAGTATTCACACCAGCAACCGCAACAGTATGCCACCTGTACGGTCATTTCGGCCTGCTCCCCCATCGTATGGCCACTGGAGTGCCCCCTGGCCGACCGCGTGCAGCCCCATACGCCACCTGGTTGTCGCTCCGTCCTGCACATGCGGCAAGGTGGCATCGAGCCACAATTGTTGTGAAATCTCCAATAAAGCGTCGCCCATGTGCGTCCACGTCACCGGATGACAGCGACTCTCCATGTAACGCCCAGTCCCAAAATATATAGGACCAAGTACGTGAACATGCCAGCTGCACATATTCGAAGAATACTCCAATATATGGAATTCTCGTATACGTACATAAGCTGTATATAAAATAATCACAGGCCAAAATAATATAATCTAATCTCATCACATCTCAACACAGAATATAACAGAGTCCAGATAATAAATGAGTGTATCAAAAGATAGCCGGGTGGACATACCCACTCCAAACAGCTATGAAAAATAGTCTCATAAGAACGGAGTCCAACCTCCGCAAAATAGAAAGAAAAGAGATATGAAAATATCCACTAATGTCTCAATAAATAAATAGACTAAAAATTAGCAGGAGATGCCTCGTCATCAATATATAATGGATCCAGTGCCGCTCCGTACTCCTGCAGAAACTCGTCTAACCCTAGAGAGATAACCAGGTCCTCAGCGGGACGTAACAAGATACAAGAAAACACCATGCCATGTAAACTGTGATATATAATATAAAAGAAAGGGGATGCATACAATAGGGTTCCTGACCATTCTACTGTGAATATACAAGTTGAGAAATAATCCTTTGATGCATGAGCCCTGGCTGAATATAGGATCTGGTATAGTTCCCTCTTGGGCACCAGTGACCAAACGCATAACGTTCAAGAACGTCAGTTGCCAACCTGAGAGGATAATCATACCCGTATCTCCAGCGGAGCTTCCGGGTTACAAGGAAAGTGTAATCGATGCCCATACGTCAGGTATTGTTCTTCCTACCCAATGCCTAGTAACGTCATCTCCATGACTCATATGAACCTCTAGTAATCGCCAAGTCTTCTAACATGTAATTATATTGGCAGTTACTCCTATCCGTGGCACGCTCCATACGTATCGGTGGCCAACCGACTACGCGAGTACGTGTCCAACATGTGACTCATAACATATGATAAAGCAAGTGTCAAGGTCGTATGAGATATACTAATACCTTATGAACAATGGGTGGTCACTAGACTAAGTCAATGCAAGAGAAATAAATAAAAGTATAAAAATGACCAATAGAGTCGCTTGCACCCAAGTGTGACTTGGTCGCACAGTTTTATAATAACAGATAAGAAATGCTGAAAAGAACAACTGAAAATAAGAATATGTAAATCACAGAGTAAGGTGGCAAGGTATCTTGCCTGGCAGTACGGAAATAGCAACTCCAAGCAATCAGTCACGTCAGCAATAAACCTCATAATCTACGAACGGCTTCGGATGCTGAAACAAACATCAAGAATATTTCTGGTGTAAAATATATCTCTAGGAAACGCCTGTCCAAAAGTCCAATTCTAGAACATGGGCAAAATCATAATTTTGGATCAAAACGATGTCCACCATTGGACCCATTTTGCACCAAAATGCGTGCCAATGTCTACGGTCTCTAAAGTCGTCAAACTACATGTCTATGAATCCGATTTGAGGAGACAAAGCCATCGGTATGTCCAATTTTTGATTTCGATGAGCCGTGCACAAAATTGTCTATTGGATCAGGTTGTGGGCCCGCCAAATTGGCGTTCCGATCAACCTTCTCAGAATAGGACCAAACTTGGCATACATGACCAAAACATTGATGCGGTCCTGATGGCACAAGTTTTGTATCGACCCGACGAACGTGCACGAAGTTATGGCCAAATTTGCAAAACATCGATACGGGGGTATCTCGACAAATGCGTATTGATTTCATCGTGCACGCGCAATGAAATCGGGTTCCGTTAGTTCCCACACGTCGGCAACATCCATACGCACCTTTCGATGCATATAGTACACGACCACATCGCCCGGTTTGTCAGGGCGCATGCCGTATTAGACAGATTTCTAAATTTTTTAATGTTTTTAAAACAGTTTTTAACACAAGTTCATCATAACGTAACTTTCTGTACAATAAACAAAATATGATTCTATGAAGTGCGTTGTAATCTCGGTTATATCATCCTAGACTATTTTAAATTAGTTTAACAAAACCCTAATGTACAGATTAAGAATCGACTCCAAAGTTGAGACTTTACACAGCCTCGTGCTCTGTTTTTCGAGCGGTGAGTGCTCGACTTTGCGTTGATCTCAAGGTTAATCTTGGGTGCGATATCGAAATCCTTCTGATAGGATTCGAAGAGGGTTATATGGTCTGTCTATAGGATTTAACGATTCAAAAAACGATTAGAAATTAATGAAGATATCGACATTAGAATATGGTACCTTGCAGTCGTCAATAATGGGTTTGTACTGATAGTGTGGTCGGCTTGAGGGTTGTGGCGATGATCCGGTCGCCGACTGCAGGCGATCAGTGGCCGGAGTAGTTTGCCAGAGGGTCGGGGTGCTCGGGGATCAAGTGCTTGGGGTCGAGGGTGAGAGCTTTCAGTACGCGAAGGTTTCGAAGTCGGAGGGGGAACCCACGGCTTATATGCGGCATGGAGATGAGTTCTCCAATCGTCGCTCGGATTTCAACTTTGATTAGGTTTTGATTGTGTCCAGTTGGAAGAGAATCTGCCTAGGATTAGTTGGAATTTTGTTTGGAGTGATTTGGTGGTGAATTGATCGAGATTGGGTTCTTAAATTCGCTTAAAAAGATTTTCCTTTCCTTTCTGTGTTATCCCGAGGGGGGGGGGGGGGGGGTCGGGAATTGCTTGTTACTATAGCTTCGGCTACAGTAACTTCTTCTTATTTTTTACTCTTAATAATAATTAGATATTCTCTATTATTAGTATAATGTGACCAATGCACCAGAAATTCCTAAAAAAATATATAGAATATACTTAATTTAAATTTTAAAAATATATAAAATATACTAAATTTCTAAAATTTGTAGTCTACCAATAATTGTATAATGTACAAGCACATATACCTATACATTATATATATGCATATATTTACTAGCAGCAAATGAATTAATTCAAATTAAATATAACAAAAATAATTAAAATACTGAAAATAATTAGGAATAAATATGGGGTTTACATCCTACCCAACTTAAAGAATTTTTTCCTCGAAATTAATCTAAGGTAGGGGATCGAATGCGATGCAATGTAAGGAATTATAAAGAACTAACATGTGCAAGACATACCTTGGTTGGCAAACAACTGTAACACCCAGTTTCTAAAATGAGAATAATTTTGAAATTTTGTATTTTAATTTATTTAATTATGGTATTTAAAATTTTAATATAATTTTTAGTGATTTTTAATCATTTTAAAAGTATTTAAATCATGACTTATGATTTTGGTGTTTGGCTAGTGTAACAGTAGAGACTGTCTATCCTAGAGCCTAGCCATGTGATTAGGATGTTTAATTGGTACATTTTTAGCTTAGAGGGTATTTTGGTCATTTTAGGATTTATTTGAATTTATTATGATTTATGGGAATTTCTGTGAATTTAATATTAATTAAATATTGCTATGTGTTATGTTAGTCTTGACTAGTTGAGGTTTGTAGACTAGCCTAGAACCTAACCCTAGCTATGGTAACCCTAGCCTAACTTGAGTTAACCCATTTTAGTCATTAAAGATTGGTTTTAGAATGAGGGGATTTGGTTTAGTGAAATTAAGTCATGACTTATGGTTTAATGCAATGACTTGTGATTTAATAACTTGTGAATTGTACCATAGGCCCATGACTTAAGCCCAAACTCCAACAAGCCCACCCATGGCAGCCAACCTAGGGTTCCACACCCTATTTAATGCCTCTTCCATTTGTTCTTGCCTCTTTTATTGTTTTTCTTCTCAAGCTTGGAGAAAGAGGTATAGCCATCTTCCCCAATCTATAACTTTTTCATTTTAACTCCCTTTTGGCTCAAACCACTTGCATTAGATTCTAATTGTCTCCCTCTTGCTGTTCATGGTGGATAATCCCAGCCTTGAGGCAATTTGGAGAGTTTGGCTAACAAGGAGAAACCCCCTTTTTGGAGCTTTTTAATAGAATTTCAACATATAGGTAAATACCTATCCCCTCCACCAAATTTAGTTTTCTTTGCATGGATAGGAAGCCCTAGGTGTCCCCTAGCAGTAGGTATTGGATTTGTATCGTTTCATGTTCATTTGGTGTCCGTATCGGACACGTGTTATGATGTGTGTATAGGTGTTTGATTAAATGTCACAAAGGAAATTTATTTGCTATTTTCGAAAAGCATTTGAATGAAAATATTAATTTATATGTGTTTACTAATTTTCCCATGGACTGAGTTGATTTTTGTGCCGTGTCCGTGTCCAAACAGGACACGAACACGCTCGCAGCATACACGGGCAGTGCCCTACTACTCGGGGGCTATAACTCCCTGTACACGACACATCTGGATACGAAATTTGGTGTGGATACTGTTTAGGTGACTTACACGATGTTTTCCATAAATAAATTCACTTTATTTATTGTATTTCTGGGAAAATTACAACTATAGAAATCTGATATAGAAGACGATCACTTTATCTCTTGGACGTTGCGATGAAGAAAACTCGAACTTCGAAGAACTTGGACAGCAACTGGGCAATCTCTCTGTTCTCTCTGAAATGAATGTAGTATCTGATGAAGATGAAGAAACTCTCTTTTATAGAGTTCTGGATAACTGTTCTGAAGCATACGCTCAGTCAGTTACTTGACGTGTGCATAACTGCAGGAGACACATTAGAGTGCGGTTGAAAGTAGTGGAATATATCTAGGAGAGATTGATGGCATGGATGCCACGTTGCATAACTTCTGAATAAGTGGGTAACTGAGTACAGGACACGTGAGAACGTGTGTTGACTGTACGTTTTAAAGTCATCCTGAATACATTTGCTGTGATACGCTGTCTTTGTTGAAGAGGAGTCATACGCTACCTTTTGAAGACATATGTCTTGCATATGCTGACTTGGATAGTATAGAGTCATATAAAGCTGATACGCTCACTTTATTAACAAGGAGTCATATGGAGTCCATACGCTCACTTGATTGATAAGGAGTCGTATGGAGTCCATACGCTCACTTGGTTGACAAGGAATCGTATGGAGTCCATACGCTCACTTGGTTGACAAGGAGTCGTATGGAGTCCATACGCTCACTTGATTGACAAGGAGTCGTATGGAGTACATACGCTCACTTGGTTGACAAGGAGTCTTATGAAGTCCATACGCTCACTTGATTGACAAGGAGTCGTATGGAGTCCATACGCTCACTTGGTTGGCAAGGAGTCGTAAGCATTGAGGGAGTAGACACGTGGTTGTCCTCAATCTTCTCAAATATGCCATATCTTCTAATAACTGACAAATATCTCTCGAGCGTCTGTTGTAGATATGATGGCTGACAGACTGTCAGAAATGACAGTAATGATGGATGTGCATTTATGATGGCTGATGAGCTGTCCTCGTAAGGGACAAAATCAATTCTCGAAAACCCATACGACGGTTAATCTTCATAGGGCAGCTGTCTTTGCACGAAAGACGAAGTGTCAGATTCATCCTCATCTTCATATGACGGTTAATCTTCATATGCTGTGCTGTCATTCAAGAAATAATAAAATATTCACTGAGCGTACGGCTTTGGCTGAGCGTATGGCCTTGAGCGTATGGCTTTGGCTGAGCGTATGGCCTTGAGCGTATGGCTTTCGCTGAGTCTTATGTCAGCGTGTCATAATTTTTCACACCCTACAAGACCCCCTTCAAAGTTTTCGAACTTTATAAATTTCAAAAGTTCGAAATTACTTTGAACTTAAAGTGGGAATAAGTCTTGACACGCTGGCATGATTTTGTTATTTTCCTCAATATCAGTGCAAATCTTTAGGGATTCTGTTTAAAGAACGGCCACCGTTTAAACTTCTCCTTTCTTCTATAAATAGGTTTTTTCAAAACCTAATTTATTTCTTTACTTCTGCATTTGTCTTCGAGAGAAAAAAAGCTCCAAAACTCAAACTTCTTCTTTTTCGACTCAATCTTCATCAATGGCGCCCAAAGTCGACGCTGCTGCGAAGGGAAAGGGGAAGGCTCCTGCGGAGTCATCTCGACCTGCCGCCGCTGCTACTAAGAAGACTGCTAATGAGCGTATTCGACGAAGTGAACGCCCATTGAAACCCCTCTATGGTGAGGATGGAGATGATGAACAGTAACTATCCCCTATTTAGGGCTCTGGTTAGGATAAGATCATAAAACGTATCCCCTTTTTAGGGTCAATACGTCAGAAAATACGCTTCCCTCTTTAGGGTTTAGTCGTATTCCATATTTTTCGTTTATACGAAAAATATGTTTGGAGCGTATTCTGTAAGATACGCGTATCTTTGATAGAAATGTCAAAATACGCTGATTTGAAGGAATACGTTATGTCAAGTTGTCTCACTGAGATACGCTAACTTCTTTGTTAGCGTATTTTTGATGAACATCTTGTCAACCATACGCTGATACGCTTAAGAAAAAGATCCAATCATCCTCTAATCTTTGAATAAAAGATGAGCGTAAACTGAACTTAAAATTTATCATACGCCTAGGATAGACTAAGCGTAAAAGTGATCTCTGAATCCGTTATACGCTTAGGATAGACTGAGCGTATGTTGATCTTTGCATCTGTCATACGCTTAGGATAGAGTGAGCGTATGTTGAACTTTGAATCTGCCATACGCTTAGGATAGAGTGAGCGTATGTTGATCTTTGAATCTGTCATACGCTTAGGATAAACTAAGCGTATATTGGTCTTTGTCATCTCTTTGTGTTGAAGATTTTTAACTTTTTATTCTTCTTTTGCAGTGGATATTCTGGCTCAGGATGCACAATTTGAAGGATGTGTAGGGAACAACTATAAAAGTGACCTATCACATGTCTATTTTCCTCAATTTGATGGACCTTCCACAAGGACAGCTATTCTGACAAATCAGGAGAATGACATCCTGCTGAATTTGATGAGTGGACTGCCTCTACAGAGTGTGGATAGTGCTACCCACTCGAAGCCAGCATTTTTTTTTGGAGATGCTATTGATATAAAATCCCAGCCTGCTCTTGATAAAGTGTCATACTCATATTATAGAGATGGTGATGAGAATCAGCCAATGTATCTGACTGGTTTGTCCAAAAGCATCAACATAGCTCGCTTATTCCACGCGAGTCATCAAAGGCAAATGAAGTGGGATATCACTCCATTCCGTCAAGCAAAAGCTGGATGGATAGGATACAGTCAAGGAAGATTCCGTAGTGGTACTGAACCACATGTCTCAGTTTTACGAGGATTGCTGCCGGCTACCATTCCTCCTGAGGACTCGGCACTTCTGAGGCCAGTTAGAGTCCCAATCTTTGCAAATGAATTTGTTCAGCTAGAAAATATTGTTTACCCAAAACAGTCTATGAGGCTTACTGGTTTGGTGAACCCGGAGAATACCATATGGATTGTTCTTGTAAGATGGATTCTGAACAACTTTGGGGAACAGTTAAAGGTGATAGGCCTATATAATGCCATCAAGTGCACCGCTTATGGTTTTAGGCCAAACCCAGATTTGTTCTTGGCATTAGCGGAAAGGTATAATTACCGTACCAGCACTTTCATGACTCCAAGAGGCGAGATGGGATTCGTCCTCCATGAGATGGCATACATTTCTCAGCTGCCAACAGGAGATTCCAACTGCTATTCTTCTAAGTGGATGGCCTATTTATTCCAAGGCCGCACTGAAGAAGTTCAGAAGAAGAAGAAGACTGATCAATATGTCGGTCGCTTTAAACCCCTGAGTCAAGCTGAGATTGACAAACTAATCTGGGACACCACTCATGACGACATCATCATTGAAGAAGACGAAGGCACCTACAAAGCTGGTGATAGGTTGGAGACCTATATAATACAAGGTAGCCGGGAATTATCTGATGAAGGTCATCTGGCCGGATTTATATCCCTCTGGCTGAGAAAATTTGTAGTACCCGGCACCTGTTCAGCAGACAGGATGCACAGAGGAGTTGTTTTTGCAGCAGTCCGTCTGACTTTCGGGTACAAGATGGATTTGCTGACAGCAATGACATGCCGTCTGAATGCTGGCTTAAGGGCATATACAGACAGGATGTTTGAATTGGCAAAGAAGAAGCTCACAACCTTTCCCCGGGTAGAAATGCCCTTTACATATTTATATGGGTGGCTGCTTCTCCATTTCGAATCTCTCATGAATGTTGGAATGGCTAGACCAGACGATACCTTTTTGGAAAGATACCATCATACACCAAAGTGGAGGTATGACACTCTGACAGACTGTAGAACCATATTAAACAGGGGAGAATTATGGAGTTTCACTTGTGTTCCTCCACCTGTTGATTATGAAACCATGTCTAGAAAGTTGATTGATGGCATTGGTGCCAATGAGTTAGATGATTTTCAACATGAATGGCTGAAGAGGATCAGGCCATCTCACTTGATCTGTCACCGTGACGATGTCACCTATCTGGAGCCATATCTTTCGAGTAGGTTTGCTCGGCAATTTGGCTATGATCAGTTGCATGTGGAAAATGCAACGACATGTTTTGGCTACCAAGGCGGATTAATCGATGGTGCCAGAGCTTGGATATACTATATTGCTAAAGGTACCGGAGCTACTTTTTCCATGCCAGATCCGGTTACTTGTCGGAGAGGAGCTAGAATGTTGGCGTCTTATGCCAAATTCTATGTATCGGCTAATACCTTCGATGAAAAATTCAGCATCTTAGGTAGAAGCTTTATCCATGTTGATAAGAGATCAACCAAATCAGCCCTGCCAAGAGATTGTCATGACCGAGAAGATCCTCTGGCTACTGATGAAGTTTATGATGAAGTTTTAGAGAATCTCTTCTCTGATGAACTCCATCAGCCATTACATGTATCCATTGGAAGTGCTGAAGAGAGTGTATCTGCCGACAGTACACCGAAAAGGAAGCGGAACAAAGATGCTTCTGGGCCTGCTCCAAAAAGGGTTACTCGGGCAGAGGCTCGTAATCGTAGAAGACGAATCAGAGATACGGACGAAGCAGGTAGTGACTCCAAAGATGATTATCCTACTATTCTACTAACAAAAAGAAAAGAAAGGAAGGTGATAGTTTCAAAGACTAAATCTGTGATTTGTCTCGATGCAGAGAGTCCCACCAATCGTGCTGAGCGATTGGCTTTAGAGAAGCAAGCTGCCTTTGCTTCTTCTGTAAAGATAGAACCTACTGAAGAGGATGTGCCTGAACCTGCTGAACCATCTATGCCTTCTGATATGGAGTTGATTCCGCCAACGGCCGATGATGCGCAGGTGATTAGTCAACCCGCGGTAGAGGCCGAGAATCAGACTAAAACAGCTAATAACTTACTGATTTTGAGAGAATCAGTGAAGGAAGCCACTACTCTTAAGCCAATTGCTGAAGTTTTGGAGAGCAATAAGAGTGACGACGAACAGGTTGACTATGAACCTTCGTCTCGTTCCTTTGAAGAAGAGGACATGGAGATAGAAGATGAGCCACGATCTAAAACTCAAATTGATGTACTGAAGACAGCTGGTCAACATTCAGGGTTGACTCCAGAGCTGGAGAAACTTCTAGAAATAGAAGTCCATGTTCCGAGTACTTCTAGGGCGGGCAGCAGTGAAATAAATCCAGTGTCAGAAAACACTCTGAACAGACTACGAGCTGGGCTGAATGATCCAAAAGAAACAGAATACGAACCAGCTTCAGGTAATATTTTATTCAGCAAAGTTTTGTCTTTTCCTTGCTTTATTATCTTTTAATTTTGATCATGCTTCTTTGTTTTCAACAGTTGTAGGAACTGCACCGACAATGAGCTCGACTCAAGCCCCACTTGTCCAGACTGATATGGGTGAGGGGAGCTCACATTTGCCTAGTTCCCCAAAAGCACCCACTTCAGCTTCCAGAATAGAGGCTACTCCTGCTCCTTCCTTTACAGTTGCAGCGACTCCCGGTTTTGAAATAGGGATAGCAAAGGTCATGGGGATGTATTCAGAGATTATTTATTCATATCTGGATACATTCTCAAGGCGACTTATGAAAGATGAAACTATGCCTTTTTCGAATCTTCGAGCGGCGATTAGTTTCCCACTTTTAGCTTTGAGACAGGCTGGTTATGAGACCCAGTGTGTCTTCTTTGAGCATCTCCTGGATGATTTAGAAGCAACCATCTATAAGTACTGGGACTTCAAAAAGGAGGATATTAAGTCTTTGACTGCAGCTGAGATTGCCCAATTAGAAAGTGAAGCTCAAGCTTAGCACACTGCTTTGAAAGAATTCCTCACTCTGTCTTCTGAAGAGTTAATGGCGAAAGATGAAGAAATAATAACCACTCGTCAGAATATGGAGCATTTGGAGAAAGATGAAGCATCAAAAGCTGAAGAGCTTAAGAAGTTGAAGGAGGAGCTGGCTCGTATTCAGGAGCGAATTGCCTTCATGGAAAAGGAGCAATCGGAGATTGCCACTGCTCGTATATCTGAAGCTGAACGCTGTCAACTTTTACAGCAAGAGCGGGAACTGATGCAGGCTAATCAGATTGAAGAGACAAATCGTCGTAGCTCTATTATCATAGATTATGACCAACGAATGGTTGGAGTTGAAGCAGCAGAGCGAATCCATAAAGCTCATGAAGAAAAGATGAATAATGTAATTGTTCGTATTCAGGAGATAATTACTCCTCCTAAATAGATCTTTTACATTTTTCATGTGTTGAATTTTTGATACCCACTTGTAATCAATATTTTGACTTTGATTGAAGAAATGAATATCTTGACTTGATTTCAATTCTGTGGATGATATTTTTGTAGAAAATATGTTCAGAGGTAAATAATACATGACATATTTCAATAGAATAAAATATACAAATGAACTTTGTAATTCTATCAGATGATATTAAACCAAAGATAATTTTAGTTTAATACTGATTAGAGAAAACAGAATTCAGATATAAAGATATCTTTGGACTCTATTTTCCATGATCTTTGAACTCGGAAATCAAAAGACTAGATATCATTTTCATAGAATAGAAAATATGATACTGAGATAGAAAATTCAGAGGTAATATGGACGTGATTTTCTATACGAGATCTTTATTAAATCCACTGGGGATCTAATAAGACAGAATATCAAATTCTCTGGGAAGATAATACGTGGCAGAATATCAGTTTTCGCTGGGGATAACGATATCGAGATAACTTTTGTAGGGAAGAATTAACTATGATTTTATATTCGCTGGGGAATAATAAAAATATTATATATTGATGAAATTTATACATAATATTTCTTTAAGAATTTGCCATTGATAGGCATCATCGTGACTTTACCATCCATAGAGGCAAGCTGATATGCTCCATTAGAGAAAACTTTGTTTACTACGAATGGGCCTTCCCATTTCGCGTCGAATTTGCCTTTGCTCATATGTGTCATAGTCATAGGACGTCTGACGGTAAGGACCAGTTCTCCCTTCCGATATGCCCTGACTTTTACTTTTCGGTTAAAAGCTTTTGAAATTCGGGCCTGATACAGTTCGATATTTTGTTGAGCATACAATCGCTTTTCATCTAGAGCTTCCAGCTCTTGAAGTCGAAGATGATCATTATTTTCTGTTGTAAGTTCATTGGAGATTGCGATTCTCAGAGAAGGAATCTGGATCTCAAGGGGAAGAACAGCTTCACACCCATATACCAAAGAGAAAGGCGTACATCCAGTCGCATTGCGAACTGTGGTGCGGTAGGCCCATAAACAATCACCAAGCTTCTCGCTCCAGTTGCGTTTGTTGGAAGAAACGAACTTTTTCAAGAGTTTGATGATCGTTTTATTGAAAGCTTCTGCCAATCCATTAGCTGCTGGATTATATGCTGTAGAAGCTAAATTATTGATTCGATGGTCGTTACAGAATCGAGTAAATTTCTGACTGACGAATTGCGGTCCATTATCATGAATAATACGTCGAGGAACACCAAATCGATAAATGACATGATGTTTGACGAAGTTGATGACATTAGAAGTTTTGACTTCAGATAACGGGATTGCTTCAGCCTATTTGGAAAAGTAATCGGTTATTGCTAGAATAAACCGATGTCCTTTTGATGATGGTGGGTTGATAGGACTAATGACGTCCATGCCCCATGTTTGCCATAAAATATAAAAGAACAGAACAATTATCGGAGGACCTAACTTTTACTTCACGTTACAAACTCGCTTGTACAAAGAAAGCCTAGGAAGAAAACCTAGGTACAACAGTCTAAGTACAATTGTTTATTTTAGATTCTAGAGGGTGACGATAGAGGCTCGGGAAGGCGACGGCAGCCCTGCCTTACTCCTTGGACGATTGTTATGCAGCCTTGGCTCCTTGTGAAATGATGGTTGGCGTTGACGAAGAAATGCTCTTCTTGCTCCTCTGTTGCTCTTCTGGCTTCTTTGGGAGTCTCTCTGTATATACGTATTTTTCTCTCTGAAATTGTATATCTCACGAGGGCATGGCACCTTGCTATTTATAATAGTGGGATGTGATCATTAGGGTTGCCAATGATTAGTTTTTGGAGATGGCGGCAGCTTGGGGATTGGTCCATCTTGGCCATTGGTTTTGATTATGATGAATCTGGGCCATTAGTTATAGATTACACCAAATCCCATGAGCAATTAATGCTGATTGGAATAAATCTTTCTTATACTGATCTTCTGATATCTGCGAATAAATTAGATCTATTCTTCTGCCACGTGTCCTAGATTATTAGGATTTGACCCAATCTTTAATGGCAGCAAATCTGAGGAATTAATCGGTTTAGGGCACGTACCCTAGGAACTGCTGGGGGGATCTGGGCCGCATGACGGGTGAGCCGCATATGAATTTGAGCTGCATATGGTTAAGTCCACGTGTCAGGGCTGCCTGGGCAGTGGCCCTCACTTGAGCCCTCGAACCACAGGGGAGTAATTCTTGTGGGCCGCATAGGTACATATCCGCCTGAGCCGCATGGACATGATCTTCTTGAACCGTATGAGAAGTCCTCGCTCGAGCCGCATGAGGCTTTCATTGCCTGAGCCGCATAGGATAGATTCACTCTGAGCCGCATGGGAAGTTCTTTGGTCGAGCCGCATGAGGCTTTCATGGCCTGAGCCGCATAGGATTTATTCTGAACCGCATAAGCAGTGAGCCGCATACGAATGTCCCCGTGGCAAGGCCACGTGGCATTTTTATGGCTCTCGGAGGATTTATGTCAGAGATTTCTTTCCTCTTCCCTAGAGATTCATCATTATGATAGAGTCATAATTACCTACCTTTGTGTCAGGGCTGTCAACTTTTCAGAGGGGTCAGCCGTCATAGCAATTAATGCAGCATGGATCGGAGGGGAGCACTATCAGGCCACGTGTCTTCTGAGCCGCATGAAATGCCCTGGGCCACATAGCTCCTTATGTCGTATGATTCCTTGAGCCGCATGGATCTTTCCTGGCCGCATGAGTCATTTTCTTTAGTATTTTCCATGCTTCTACATGACCCCCTTCAAAGTTTTCAATTTGTAAAATTGAAATACTTTGAATAAGAAGCATAGCCGTGTTCCTCTAGCCGTATATGAAATTCTGACCGCATAGGTGTCTCTGCCGTAGGGATGGCTTAGCCGCATAGATATCTCCACCGCAGGGGCTTTCTGCCATGTTGTCACGTGCGGCAATCTTTTGCATTAAATGCTGTTGATTTGCTGTCAGTTTTAAAGGCCACTTTTTAGTGCGGGATCCCAGGAGTCTGGTCTTCATTTTAGGTGGCTCACCTCGATAACCGAAGAGTTGGTCTTTGTGTATGCACAAGAATCGAAGCGTCCTTCCCTTGCCTATAAATAGGAACGTGTTCAGTTCTGGAGAGATTTATTTTACTCTTTCTCGTCTTCGGCTTCCTGCTGCTCTAACTCTCTTCCTCTTTAACCATCCATGGCTCCCAAGAAGACTGCTACGGCTAAGGCGGCAAAAGGTAAAGGATTTGCTTCTGCGGCGATTGCGACGACAAACATGGCAGCTCCTCCGCCGGCCGACATATCCTCCGTTCACTCCGACGTCCATCCTCCCACTGCTGGTAAGGGCAATACTTGGGGACCCTAACTTTTATGGCTATGTTGCATACTTTATGCACAAGACGTGTGTACGTCTCATGTTCAAGCCGCATGGGACTTGTCAGCACTTCGTCCATAGAGCCACATGAGCTTGTTATCCTCGATTGGGACCGCATATGCCTTGAATCGCCTAAGCTCACCTGACCCTGAAGCGCATAAGCTCGTCTATTTAGAGCCGCATAAGTTCATCTTGAACCTGAACCGCATGGACTCGTCTGGTTCTGAGCCGCATAAGGCTATGCTGGACTGAATCATATGTCCCCCCATTAATACAGGACCATGTGAATTCTATTCAATGATTTTCTGATCATCTCCTGCCTTTTGTTTCTCTGTAGTCTCCATGCCGAAGACTGAGATCGTTGTGAAAGAGGAGGCAGTACCGAATATGGAGGATCCAAGAGAGGAATTAGTACCCATCAGAGAGGGAAGTACTTTCCTCGTCGGAGCTGCTGTAAAGGAGGAGCCTCGATCTGAGGGTAGTATTGTTGGGAGTTCTGACTCCCCTACTCTGGATGAGGATCCCTCTCAATTGCATCCTTCATATGCAAGGTGGTTGAGGGAATGGTATATGCGTCCCCGTAACTAGAGTTCACAGGCTCTTGTAGATGTCTGTCTTTAATATTTCCGTCTGTCTATAGTCATGGTTTGCATCTTGTTTCTTCTTTCCTTTCTGTCTGAACGAGGTGATGAAGAACCTCTTTGATTTTGTTTGTAGTCGTGTGAATGTAACCGGTTCCTTTAAATGAATGGAATATATTTGCTTCACTTTTGCTTTGTAATAATCATCTTATTGGGACATTTTGCGTGGACATATTGCCCCTAACGTACCCTGGTTTTGGATACGGACAATAAGTTAGAAAGGAACCCATCATATTTACTCAGAGGTACTAAGTACATGGTGAGTATGAGGATCTCTTTGGCGGAGCCTTCCTACTCAGAGGTAATGAGGACATGGCAGGAGTGGGCTCAATAAGGGGGGGGTACATAGAACAACTCAGAGGTAATGAGGACATGGAAGTTCTACGTAGGGGGTGATTTGTTTTTGGCGGAAGTGGGACGGCTCAGAGGTAATGAGGACATGGCCGTCTTGGAAGTTTGTGGATCCGTTACCTTTGTTGTGCACTGGGAGTGCAGGTATTAGATCATGAGGGAGGATCTCTTGTAGGAAGAAAGTTTAGCGGTTTGGTTATACATGACTTTCTTTCAAAAGAGTGACCAGGATGTAAGTTCAGGGGTACCGATGGGTACATAACTCGACAATCCATGAATGTTGGAATCAAAGTGTAAGTTCAGAGGTACCAGCAGATACATGACTTGGAAATTTGGGATATCTTTATGGAAGAAGGGCAAGAGTTCAGCGGTACACGCGGGTACGTGACTCAAATATCTGGAATATTGTAGGTACGAGCTCAGCAGTACCAGCGGGTACGTGACTCAGGAATCTTGAAAATGGTGAGTATGAGTTCAGCGGTACCAGCGGGTACGTGACTCGAAAATCTGACAATTTATGGAGTGAGTTCAGTGGTACCAGTGGGTAGTGACTCAAGAATCTGGAAATCTATGAGGGTGAGTTCAGTGGTATCAGCGGATACATGACTCAATAATCTAGAAATTTATGGAGCGAGTTCAGTGGTACCAGCGAGTACGTGACTCGATAATCTGGAAAACTATGAGGGTGAGTTCAGTGGTACCAGCAGGTACGTGACTCAATAATCTGGAGAATGTTGTTTAGATATAATATTTCTTCAGGAACTTGCCGTTGACGGGCAACATGAGCAAGTCTCCGTTCTGCTTGGCGAGGCGGTAAGCACCGTTGGAGAACACGGCCTCAATGACAAATGGACCTTCCCACTTTGGCTGGAACTTGCCGGCGGTCTTGTGAGTCATGACCATCGGCCTCCAGACTGCCAGAACAAGATTACCCACTTGGAATGTTCTGATTTTGACCTTCTTGTTGAAGGCTCCTGAGATGCGTGCTTGGTATAGCTCGATCATTTACTGAGCTAGGAGGCGCTTTTCATCTAAGGCCTCTAACTCTTGCAGTCGACGTCGGTAGTTATCATCCGTTGTTAATTGATAAGTGAGGGCGACGCGGAGTGAGGGTATTTGAGTTTCTAACGGGAGAACTGCCTCACTCCCGTATACTAGAGAGAATGGTGTATTCCCGATGGCGGTCCGAATTGTGGTGCGATAAGCCCATAAGCACTCGCCGAGCTTCTCGTTCCAGTCGCGCTTGTTGGAGAAGAAGAACTTCTTGAGGAGTTTGATGATTATTTTGTTGAACGCCTCTGCTAACCCGTTTGCTGCCGGGTTGTACGGTGTCGAAGCGATATTCTGGATACGGTATTTATCGTAAAATCGATAGAATGCGTGGCTTGCAAACAGCGGACCATTATCATGGATGATCCTTCGAGGCAGTCCAAAGCGGTAGATGACGTGATGCTTCAGGAAGCTGATCACGTTCGAAGTCTTGACTTCGACGAGTGGGACAGCTTTCGCCCACTTGGAGAAGTAATCAGTGATCGCAAGTATGAAACGATGTCCTCGGGTGGAAGGTAGGGTGATTGGACCAATGATAACCATTCCCCATGCTTCGAATGGCCAGGACGCCACTGTCGGATGTAGAAATTCGGATGGTTGGTGGATGAAGTCCGCATGGACTTGGCAGGCTCTGTATTTTCTTGCATAGTCTATCGCATCTGCCACTATCGTGGGCCAATAGTAGCCCATTCGACGAAGGCGATCTTGTAGTTTTGGGCCGGGCTGGTGGGCCCCGCAGACACCGTCATGAGCTTCTCGTACTGCTTCTTTGGCTTCTACGTTTGACAGACACCGAAGCAGTAATCCGTCGTAGGAGCGGCGATACAGCAACTTTGTCTTTGTATCGTAGAAGAATCTGAGAGAACGCCTTCTGATGGAAGTGGCTTCCTTTGGGTTCTCGGGCAGGATGTCATAGACGATGAAGTCGATGAATGGTTGTCTCCAATCTGGGGCATCATCGATCGTCTGTGTGGAATAACTTGCCATGAATTGCACATTATTTTTGGGACGGACCAGTTCATGGCCTATCACATCCACTGATTGGCGATCATAATTCGGAACTGCTAGGGAAGCGGCAAGACCAGCTAGGGCATCGGCTTCAATATTTCGGAGTCTGGGGATGTGCTCGATGAAGAACCCCTCAAATGACGAAATGATATCGATCGCTATTTGGTGATAAGGGATCATGTCTTCGTGGCGGACTTCGTACGAACCCCGGATCTGATTGACGATTAGTTAGGAATCGTCGTATACTTCAAGGTATTCTACTCCCAGCTCTCTTGCAAGTTGGAGGCCAATGACCAGAGCGTTGTACTCGGCCATATTGTTAGAACAGGGCTCGGTGAGGGAATAAGCGCGGTTAATCACCAATCCGGAAGGAGAGATTAGCACTATCCCGACTCCGACGACTATATTGCCTTTAGGTCCGGTCCTCGAAGCACCGTCGAAGAACATTCGCCATATATCATCGTGAGAGGTTGCATGCGAGTCGACGACCTCATCTGGGATCTCTTTATATATCCTGGAGGATTTCGAGCCCGGGTGGGCTGCTAAGAAGTCTGCCAGGGCTTGACCTTTGACTGCCTTTTGTGGGACGAAGATCATATGATAAGGGGACAACAATATTGCCCATGTAGCGAGTCGAGAGCTAAGTGCCCCTGGTTTGGTCATGAGTACTCTGAGAGGGTTGACCCATGAGATCACATGTATCGTTTGTCCGGTGACATAGTGTCGCGTTTTCTGAATGGCGAACACCAAGGCGAGGCATTCCTTCTCAACCGCGGTGTATCGGTGCTCGGGTCCAACCATCATTCGACTGAGATAGTATATGGCTTGTTCGTGGCCTGCATCGTTGTTTTGTGCCAACAGGGTACCGAGGGAGTGTTCCATTGCTCGTACATAGAGCAGGAATGGTTTTCCAGGGACTGGGGCCACCAAGACCGGAGGATTTAACAAATATTCTTTGATGCTGTCGAAAGCACGCTGGCATTCCTCGTCCCATACGAATGAGACTCCTTTCTTCATGAGGTGCGTGAATGGTCGACATCGCCCGGAGAGGTTGGAAATGAACCTTTTGATGTAAGCTAGCCTTCCTTGAAGGCCTCTGAGTTCGCAGAGATTTTTCGGGGGACCCATCTCCATGATTGCTTTCGTCTTCTCAGGATCTACATGGATACCCTGTGCGGTGATGATAAAGCCCAAGAACTTCCCGCTGGATACGCCCAGAAAGGACTTCGTAGGGTTCATTTTCAAATTGTGCGCTCGCATTAGGTCGAATACCATCCTTAGGTCCTGCAGATGGTCTCCCTTGCTACGGCTCTTAACGGCTATATCGTCAACATAGCACTCCACCGTCTTGCGTAAGTGGTCTCTAAAGATGATGCTCATGGCCCTTTGATAGGTGGTGCCGGCATTCTTCAAACCGAAAGGCATGACTGTGTAGCAGTACGTGCCAATTGGCGTTCGGAATGATGTATGCTTTTCGTCATCAGGAGACATTTTGATTTGGTTGTACCCCGAGAAGCCATCCATGAATGACATACGTTCGAAGCCGCAAGTATTGTCGATCATGATGTCTGTGATAGGAAGGGGGAATTCATCTTTGGGGCACGCCTCATTCAGGTTGCGGAAGTCGATGCAGATTCGAATCTTCTCATTCTTCTTGAGGACGGGTACTATGTTGGCGACCCAGTCAGGATGTTGCTCCTCACGAATGAAGCCGCTAGCTATTAGTTTATTGGCTTCGGCTTCGATTGCATCCATGACGCCTGGGCGGAAGCATCGTTGTTGCTGCTTGACTGGCTTTGCATCTGGCCATATGTTGAGTTTGTGAAGAGCGATGTCAGGATTTAACCCTGGCATGTCTTCATAGCTCCAAACGAATACATCAATGTATTCTCTGACAAGTTCTAGTAGCGACTTCCGTTCTTCGTCTGTTAGGCTTTTACTGACGAAAATTGGTTTTGGAGAAGATTCACTGCCGAGGTCAACCTGTATGACTTCATCTTCAGTAGGAGGTTCTCTCAGTTCGAACCGCTTTTCCGATTGTGCGTCCAATTGTTGGGCCCATGGCTCTAGCTCAAAAATTTCGGGGATGTCTTCGTCTTCTTAAGCGTCGACGAATGCCATGTTGACTGACAGGACTTGTCTGAATATGTCTCCGATGCTGGTATCCGAGTCGGAACTTGGTGACCCGGTTGAATATGACTGCCAGTCACACTCTTCATCTGAACTCTCAGGGGTCATTGTGGGAGTTACATACCCTAACCCGCATCGAGTTTTGCTATAGTAGTCTCGTGGTTTGCCCGCCGGGACTGGTGGCTTCAAAGGTAATCGTCGTCCAGTATCGTAGTTCAAACCTGGCATCGTCTCCAGATCATACCCCTGTTTCTGCATGAGATATTTGGCTTGGGGGCTATAAAGATACAGAGGCAATCTTTCGGTATCTGACCCGAGGTCTGCTTCCTTTATGGTGAAGGAATGCGGGTCGTCCTTCTGGCCGAAGATGATTGGATGGTCCCCTCCCTCAATTATGCGGTAAGCGTCTCCAGCTGGAATAAGCTGGATTGCGGTGTGCACATTTGTCACCTGTGTGTGTAGATGAGTGCCTATACCGTGTTCCATAGCATATATTGTACATAGCTTATTGAGCTCGGTGTAGTTCAAAGATAACCCTTTATTGATGAAGTAAGGTATCTTTTCTAGGGAGATTACATCATCAGCGGAGGGGACGTTGGTGTGGGTAGCCATATACTTGGCTAGCTCCGGTTCCTTTTCGGCTACCCCCTGCGTAAATGAAGACTGAGAGGACGACCTAGGGAGCTTGATTGTCAGTGGTTCAGTTGATGGAGTTGAGCGTGATGTTGTTGGCAGACTAGCAACCCCCAGTTTGGTACTCGACGTGGGGCGAGGAGTGGTTGGTTCGCTAGAAGTGTCAGACCTTGCATCGAGGTGATGACCCTTCTTGGGAAGGCATATCGTCAGCGGCTTGTCGGAGGGATTGAGCTTCCCTGTTTGGGGTTGACTGATTCTCGGCAGTCTGATTGTCAGTGGCCCCGTTGTGGGTCTCGGCACTTGGCCGAACCTTGAAAGCCGGATTATCATCTGCTCCTCTTGCGCCGAGAGGCTGATCGCGTCCTTCCGCAGAGTGGCAGTAAGGGGTGTGGACTTGCCCGGTTTGCGAGCTTGGAGGTGGATCGTCAGGGGTCCTTCTGATCCCGTGGCCGTTTCGGTACTAGCTTGTTCATTTCCTTCATCAAGGTGCCTCTTCAACTTTTCGTATAAGCAGGAGTCCGAGTAGTAAGATTCGACCCCTTTGAAGGGATCGATATCAGCAAATTCTGTCTTCACGAAGCCGTGTTTGTCGACGTATTTGAAGTACTGGTGTAGCGTGAAAGGCACGATCATATAATCGTGTATCCATGGGCGCCCCAAGAGGATGTTGTAAGAAGTGTCTGCATCTATGACGTAGCAGGTGACTTCGGATTGGAGGTCGCCAATTTGACACTTTAGATGAATCTTCCCAATAGGGTAGCTCCTGCCCGAATTGAAACCGCTGATGGCGGTGCTTGTAGGTGTTAGGCGATGCATTGGGATGCAGAGATGATGTAGCAGACCCTTCGGGATGATGCTTATGGAAGAGCCAGGATCAATGTACATCCGATCCACCTTCACGTCGCCGATGTATCCCGTGTAGTATAGCGGGCGATCATGTAGGTTGGTTTTGATGAGCATGTCCTGCAGAGTGAAGACGATGTTGGGCATTGCTCCCGTGCAGGTGCTGTCTTGGAGATCCACGGGTGAGTCCTCCCCGGTGAGGTTGGATTGAGCCAGATAAGCATCGACATTTTGGAGTGCTTCGTTCAATGCAATACGAAGGTCCTTGGAGAGCCTTAGGAGTTCGTATAGTTACAATTTGGCCGGAGTGTTAGCCAATTATGCTAAGATGTCAAAGTTGTAGGGCCTCTCTAGCCCTTGGGCTGCGTCCTTTCGGAGAGATTTGTTGAAGCGAGTCTCCTTCGGCCTAGGCTTATCGGTCGTCGAAGGCTGAGCCGGTCCCGGAGCATCAGTTGTAGTGGGTTGATGATTTTCAGCTGGGCTGTCAACCACAGGTTGGGATTGCGCTCCGGACCGCGTGACAATGGCTGTAGCTTCCTCGTTGTCTGCTGAGATTGTGTGGCCAAGTCCTAATTTTTCCACTCTTCTTTTTGTTGGTGGGAGATGGTGTGGGCCGAGTTACTTCTGACACCAAGTCTGGATGGACCCACATGACCTCTCCTCGTGAGGTGGTGAGAGGTACTAGACCAGCAGCCTGTTCTCGGGGAGGTGGAAGATTGGTAATCTCCATCGTTGCCAGAGGGACGGGGATTACCCCGTCTTGAGCCTCCGTCGGAGGGAAGCTGCCGAATTGTACGGACACTATATTGGCTGCTACGATTACCTCTTCGAAGTCGATGGCTAGAGCGTTCGAATCGATGAGGCTTTAGATGTACCATTTTAGTTGGTAGCAGTCGTGTGTAGCGTGGTGTACATAACGGTGGTAATGGCAGAACTTTGGGTTCTCTAGATCAGCCGGCCGAGGCTCCCGTCTTGGTGGAGGAAGCTGAATTCTACCTCCTTGTATGAGCATGTCCAAGATAGGCTTGACGTGGCCGTCTTCGAAAGAGTAAATTATCTGAAGCCATTGTTTGTCTGCTGGTTGTGACTCGGGCTTCTGGGCCGTGTCGGCCACCATAGCTTGCTTTCTCTTGCTATCCCGATTGTTGGAGGGGTTACCCCCATTATCGTTGTTGGGACGTTTGCCCTTGTTTTTTCCTTCTGAGATGTGCAATCCAAGTTGGCGAGCCTTCTTCAGTCATTCTTCGGTGCTTGTGGCGCTGATGATGAACGCCTTCTAATCTTTGAATTGACTTTCGCCCATCCAGAGACTGATCGTTGGAAGCAGTCTCTTTTGGCAAATTTCAATCAAAGAGGAATCTGGATTTCCGGAAGGCAGCTTCATGGCGGTCTGGCAGAACCGCTCGATGTAGTTCTTTGTCAACTCCTTCTCCCCTTGGACGACGTCCATGAGAGTGGACATAGTGACGTCCTGTCCTACTTCGTAGAATCGTTCCAAGAACAGGCGCTTGAAGCCGACGAAGGAGTGGATGCAGTTGTCCGGTAGATTGCGGTACCAATCGAAGGTGACTCCTTCCAATGCCCCAATGAATAACCGTATGAGGATCGCATCATCATAGGGCAGATGGTCGGTGGTGACCTCAAAGTAAGTGATGTACCGACTTGCTGAGGTTTTGCCATCATACAGGTTGATATTGAACGGCTTATATCTTGGTGGGAATGGAACATCCCTCCATTCAGCAGGGTATGGCTGCCGTATTCTGAGATCTTGAGCATTTTCTCGGGCATGGAACATGGCTCGGAGCTCCTGGACCTCTCTCCTTACTTCTCGGGTCTCATCTATCGCGGAAGGGGCTGTTATTTCGGGAGGATTATTGCCCGGGTTTGGTGCCGCTGAGTTCGAATCTATATTGATCGCGGGGCCCGTGCTTGTTTGACCAGGCGTTCCTCCTTGTAGAGTGGGCAGGGCCGCCTTAATCTCGTCTACAGATTTGACCAAAGCAAGTAATATGGCTTCGAGATTGTCGATGCGCTGGCGATCATTGGAACCACCTTGATTGTTGTCCGTCATGAAAACCGTCTTTACATGAGGAGGGATGGAAGGAACGGTGGAGGATGTGCCCTCCGAGTCGTACCCATGCACCGAGAAGTCATCGGGATAGGTAGGAATGTTCTCTTCGGGCTCAGACTCGGAGGGAACGGTATCCCCAGCTTCAGAGCTTGCTTCGTCTTGAGAGTTACAGATGTCCTCGGGGACATCAGCGTCTATTGCACCTGATGGAAGAGTTGTTTGTCCGGGCTCGGCTCCTTGAAACATCGGATTGTTGCGGATGTTCGGAGGAGTGCTACCCCCAGTTCCTTCAACCCCCAGCGATATGGATGATGAATTTCCCATCGCGGTAAATTTCGTCTTTGAACGGGTGTTTTGGAATACACCGGTAGAGGACAACCGTTTAGACGATAGTTTCTTAGCTGTAGTGGTTGATATCTTGGGACTGGAGATACTAGTCTTTTTCCTTCTCCCTTCGGCGGGGACCTTTTGAGCGGAATTGCAGGAGACAACAGGAGGTGCCTCATCTTCTGAGTTCGGGTGCTGTAGCCTTTGGAAGACGGACGACCGATCTTCCGTCACTACCGCATTGTTGCAACAGCAATTGACGATGATTTGGGTACAGCGATGTCCAAGCGAGGACTCTTTACACGTCGACACTCCTTTTCTTTCCTTGCGTTTGTAGAGGATCGCCTCCCGCAGGTCAGAGGAACCACTCTGTCTGTTTGCCGCCGGGGGTTGGACTCGAGAGGTTGCATACAATTTCCCATTCGAGGCCCGTATGATAGTCAACGGGACGCCCCAATAGTCAGAGGTTGGGACAGCTAAATGGGCCTGATGAGCCCGCACTGCCCTAGACTTCCTCCTTTTAGCACTTGTGGGTGCGTAATAGGAGGAGTCCAAGTTGGGTACCACAGAGTCTGGCTTATCATCCAGAGAACCATCAGGGTCAGGACCGCATGAGAGACGGTCGAAGACTGATCGAGAGAAGCGTAAAACGGATGCTATGCGGCTAGAGTTGGGTACAGTGCAGGCTGTCTGCATGCGGTTGTCTTCTGCCGTCGGACGAATTATTTTTGTGCGGCTAGGAGTCACGACCGTACAGGCTAGCCGCATACGGTTGGCAATTGTGGTCGCATGGGTTTTCTGCAAGCGATTAACTCCCACAGCCGCATGAGTTTCATCCGTATGGTTGGCAACTGTAGTCGCATAAGCTATGCGGCTGACAGATATGGCCGCATGAGTTTTCTTCATGCGGCTGGAGGATGTAGCCGCATGAGCTTTCTCCCTGCGACTGATAGCCTTATACGGCTCGGATCTCATAGAGTTCCTCTTTGCCCCTGAAAGTCCAGCATCATAGTGTTTTCTTCTGCCGGACTTGGGGACAGCAGAGTTGTCTACGATCTGAAGTGGGGCCGCAGGAGAATCTTGCTCGCCGTCTTGAACAACAGAGGGAAGCTCTTCAGCAGGAACGAAGGATCGGGGTCTCCACTCCTTACGGGCCTTCTTTGTGCGGGCTCGCTTCTGGACCGGGCCAGTGCTCTTGCCGGAGAGCATTTCTTCGAACGCCTGTTGGTCGAACCGGGCGACCATCTTTTGTTGCGTGGAGCCAAGCTTGGCTGCATCCGATTGCGTTACCAACTCCTCAGCCGTGGAGAAGTTAGTTTCCAGCAGAGTTGTCATCGTGTTTGCCATGAAATATAAAAGAACAGAACAATTATCGGAGGACCGAACTTTTACTTCTCGTTACAAACTCGCTTGTACAAAGAAAGCCTAGAGACGAAAACCTAGGTACAGCAGTCTAAGTACAATTGTTTATTTTAGATTCTGGGGGGTGACGATAGAGGCTCGGGAAGGCGACGGCAGTCCTGCCTTACTCTTTGGACGATCGGTATGCAGCCTTGGCTCCTTGTGAAAAGATGGTTGGCGTTGACGAAGAAATGCTCTTCTTGCTCCTCTGTTGCTCTTCTGGCTTCTCTCTCTCTCTCTGTGTATTTTTTTCTCTGACTATTGGGGAGTCTCTCTGTATATACGTATTTTTCTCTCTAAAATTGTATATCTCACGAGGGCATGGCACCTTGCTATTTATAATAGTGGGATGTGATCATTAGGGTTGCCAATAATTAGTTTTTGGAGATGGCGGCGGCTTGGGGATTGGTCCATCTTGGCCATTGGTTTTGATTATGATGAATCTGGGCTATTAGGTATAGATTACACCAAATCCCATGAGCAATTAATGCTGATTGGAATAAATCTTCCTTATACTGATCTTCTGATATCTGCGAATAAATTAGATCTATTCTTCTGCCACGTGTCCCAGATTATTGGGATTTGACCCAATCTTTAATGGCAGCAAATCTGAGGAATTAATCGGTTTAGGACACGTGCCCTAGGAACTGCTGGAGGGATCTGGGCCGCATGACGGGTGAGCCGCATATGAATTTGAGCCGCATATGGTTAAGCCCTCGTGTCAGGGCTGGCTGGGCAGTGGCCCTCACTTGAGCCCTCGAACCACAGGGGAGTAATTCTTGTGGGCCGCATAGGTACATATCCGCCTGAGCCGCATGGACATGATCTTCTTGAACCGCATGAGAAGTCCTCGCTCGAGCCGTATGAGGCTTTCATGGCCTGAGCCGCATAGGATAGATTCACTCTGAGCCGCATGGGAAGTTCTTTGCTCGAGCTGCATGAGGCTTTCATGGCCTGAGCCGTATAGGATTTATTCTGAACCGCATAAGCAGTGAGCCGCATACGAATGTCCACGTGGCAAGGCCACGTGGCATTTTTATGGCTCTCGGGGGATTTGTGTCAGATATTTCTTTCCTCTTCCCTAGAGATTCATCATTATGACAGAGTCATAATTACCTGCCTTTGTGTCAGGGCTGTCAACTTTTTAGAGGGGTCAGCCGTCATAGCAATTAATGCAGCATGGGTCGGAGGGGAGCACTATCAGGCCACGTGTCTTCTGAGCCGCATAGAATGCCCTGGGCCGCATAGCTCCTTATGCCGCATGATTCCTCGAGCCGCATGAGTCTTTTGGGCCGCATGGATCTTTCCTGGCCGCATGAGTCATTTTCTTTAGTATTTTCCATGCTTCTACACCCCAAGCCTTAAAGGGCCATGATGCCACTGTTGGGTGTAAGAACTCTGATGGTTGATGGATAAAGTCTGCATGAATTTGACAGGCTTTACATTTCCGAGCATATTGAATGGCGTCAGCCACCATCGTGGGCCAATAATAACCCATACGTCGGATACGATCTTGAAGTTTAGGACCTGGTTGATGGGCTCCGCAAACACCATCATGTGCCTCACGGATAATCTGTTGTGCTTCTTCACCAGCGATGCATCGGAGGAGAAGACCATCGTAGGCCCGACGATATAGTGTCTTCGTTGTATGATTATAATAGAATCTGAGAGATCGACGCCGGATAGATGCTGCTTTCGCTCGGATTGTCGGAAAGTATGTCATACAACACAAAGTCTAAAAACGGACGTCTCCAGTCTTCAGTTATGGCTTCTGTTTTGTTAGAAAAGACATATTCCATAGTAGAATCGGAAGAAGACGAGGACACTCTGTCAAACCTTAATCCAGTGCTAAGGTTGGATGAAAATTCATCAAGGTTGAGAGAATTTTCGTCTGGATTATGGGGAAAACCCAAAGCCAAATTATTCTCAACATAGAATAGTTCTCGGTTATGAACCACTATCACTTGCTGACGTCTGATTGGTATGGCTAACACAGCGGCAAGATTAGCCAAAGCATCGGCTTCTGCATTATAGGCTCGTCGAACGTGTTCAATAAAGAAACCTTCAAAGGAGGAGGCCATAGAGAGTGCTGCTCGATGATAAGGTATCAAATCTTGATGACGGACTTCATACGTTCCTCTGATCTGATTGATGATAAGCTTGGAGTCTCCATAAACTTCTAAATATTGAATATCTAGATGTTTAGCAAGTTGAAGACCGATGAGCAATGCATTGTATTCGGCTACATTGTTTGAACATGATTGATCCAGAGAATAAGCCCTCTGAATAGTTAGTCCTTCTGGGGATACGAGAACAATCCCAACTCCGGCGACAATATCGCCATTAGGACCTATTCTAGATGCTCCATCAAAGAATAGACGCCAGGTAGGAGTTTCTTCAGAAACCAGATTCGAATCCAGAACTTCATCTGGAATCTCATCATATAATTTAGAATCTTCTGGAACCGCATGAGCTGCCAGAAAATCAGCAAGAGCCTGTCCTTTAACTGACTTTTGAGGAATATAATGCATGTCGTATTGAGCTAACAAGATTCCCCAATTAGCTAGTCTAGAGTTGAGAATATCGGGTTTCTTCATCATAATCCTGATGGGATTCACTCTGGAAATGACGTGAATCGTTTGACCGATAATATAATGTCGCGTCTTCTGAACGGCAAACATTAATGCTAGGCATTCTTTCTCGATTGGAGAATAACGCGGTTCAGCACCTGTCATTGTGCGACTGAGATAATAAATAGCCTGTTCATGGCCATCTTTATTTTTCTGGGCGAGTAATGCACCGAGAGAATGATCCATGGCTCGAACATATAGAAGGAATGGTATTCCCGAGATGGGAGGTACCAAAACCGGAGGGTTCATGAGATACTGTTTGATATCGTCAAATGCTTTTTGACATTCTTCGTTCCAGACGAAAGATACACCTTTCTTCAGAAGTTTGTTGAATGGTCTGCAGCGTCCTGATAAGTTGGAAATGAATCTCCTGATATAAGCAATTCTTCCTTGAAATCCTCGTAGCTCTTTTAAGGTGCGTGGAGGACGCATCTCTTGAATGGCTTTGATCTTCTCAGGATCCACGTGTATACCTTTAGCGGTAATGACGAAGCCGAGAAATTTGCCACTAGAGACGCCCAGGAAGGACTTAGTAGGGTTCATTTTAAGTTGATGCTGACGCATTAAATCAAAGATAGTCTTCAAATCTTGGATATGATCCTCCTTTCGTCGACTTTTGACTGCAATATCATCAACATAGCATTCGACTATTTTCGGAGATGTTCGCAGAATATAGTGCTCATTGCTCGCTGATATGTTGCTCCTGCATTTTTGAGACCAAACGGCATCACTGTATAACAGTATGTACCAATCGGCGTTCTGAAGGAAGTATGTCTCTCGTCATCTGGAAACATTTTGATTTGATTGTACCCCGAATACCCATCCATGAATGACATTCGTTCGAAACCACACGTGTTATCGATCATGACGTCGGTAATTGGAAGAGGAAACTCGTCTTTAGGACAAGCCGCATTGAGATCGCGAAAGTCTATACAGACTCGGATCTTGCCGGTCTTTTTGAGGACATGAACGATGTTAGCCACCCATTCAGGATGTTGTTCCTCTCGAATAAATCCGGAAGCCATAAGCTTGTTGACTTCAGCTTCAATTGCATCCATAATGTCTGGACGAAATCGTCGTTGTTGTTGTTTGACCGGTTTAGCATTTGGCATGATATTAAGTTTGTGCGTTGCGATCTTCGGATCTAGTCCTGGCATATCCTCGTAAGCTCCAGGCGAAGACATCGATATAATCATGAATAAGCTTGATCATGTCTTGCTTATCTGTTTCTGAAAGACTTTCGCTGATGAATATTGGTTTGGGGGACCCCTCTTCACCAACATCAATTTGGATCAATTTATCTTCAGTGGGAGGTTCTCTTTGCTCGAACCTGAATTCCCATTGGTTATCTAATCTTTGAGCCCATTGTTCTGATTCGGGTGATATTTCAAAATCATCCTCATCTTCATCATTTTCTTGCGGGCCATCGGCAGAGACCATATTGATGGATAGAATAGAACGATGAAAATCGCCAATACTTGTGTCAGAATCCCAAGAGAGGGAATCGAAAGACTCAGATCGTTCGTCTCCATCGGATTCTGAATCCTCATGGACTGCGTTGATAAAGGAGATAGGAGCAATGTAACCTAAACCACATTTTGTCCTTCCGTATGTTAATGGAGGAATTCGAACAGGCATTCTTCTTCCTTTTCTATTATTGAGGCTGGTTCTGAAGTCATAACCCATATTCTTGATGATATTTTTGGACTGCTGACTGTAGCGACGTAGTTGTAACCTTCCAGTATCATCGTTTTTGTCATCTTCTTCCAGGTTAGGAGGATTCTGGGGTCCTTTATAGAAGAATATTGGATTTTCTCCCAACTTTCTAATAGGGACCATGAAGTATGATTTTTGTATAGACTCTAATGATACTTCTGTGTGAAGAGTTTGAACAACTCCTATAGTTAGTGGCTCTAAGCTATCTAGCAATTGTAAATAACTTTGTACATGATTACAGACATCAATATACTGTAAAGGAGATGCTTCATTAATATTAGATGCTGTATTTACAGAAGAAGGCTGAGCCTTATCAGACTTAGTCAAATTAATGACTAAAGGGGGAGAAGAAGAGCGATCAGAAGTTTTGTTTCGATTAAGATCGATAACAAAAGGCTCAGAAGAGGTGAGCTCCCTTGAAGAAGATCGTGGATAAGTAGTACGTCCACTGACCGGAATGACTAGAGTATCTGGTCTAGCCTGAGAAGATGGAGGGGGAGTGGTGCGTCCACTGACAGGAATTATCAGCAAACTTTGTGGAGCTTGGGAAGACAATGCATTAGTACGTCCACTGACAGGAATTATCAGTGAACCTTGTGGAATTTGGGAAGGTAATGAAGTGGTACGTCCACTGACAGGAATTATCAGTGAGTCTTCTTCAGATGGTTTAAGAGACTGCGGATGAGTGATACGCCCTTTTACAGGAATAACAAAGGTGTCGACTTTTGATGTCTCATCGTCGTCATCCATAGCTTGCAAGACTTTTGAGTATTCATCTTTGTACATGCGAGAGTCACTGAAGTAAGCTTCGACTCCTCTGAATGGATAGAGATCTGCAACTTCCTTTTGAACCTCTCCATTATCATCAACATATTTGAAGCATTGATGAAGAGTCGAAGGAACAATATTATGTTCATACAAGAATGGTCTCCCCAATAGAGCATTATATGAGCAACCATGATTGTCGATGATGTAGAAAGTAACCTTAGTGCGAAGATTGCCTATTTGAAATTTGAGGCGAATCTTGCCCAAAGGCTCACTTTTTCCTTGATTGAATCCCATGATGGTAGTGATAGTATCGGAAAGACTATGCACGGGTATTTTCAGTGCATCTAGCATAGTTTTTGGCATAATACTGAGAGCGGATCCTGGATCAATCAGTAGACGATCAACCTTCATAGAATCGACATATCCTGTATAATATAAAGGACGGTCATGTCGATTATCCTCTAGCAGCATATCGTCCTGCGTAAAGGTAATGTTTGGAATTAATTCCAATACATTATGGCAATGAAGACGAGAGACTGGTTCTGTTTCTGGCTTCTTGAGGAAAGTCAGGCAGGTTTTTGCTTGCAACAGCGCTTCACTCAGAGTTTCTCGAGTCTCTTTAGAGAGGCGTAAGAGCTCGAAGATTGACAATTTAGCTGGTGTATTGGCTAGTTGAGCTAATATATCAAAATTATAAGGCCTTTCAAGTCCTGTAGGAGATGACTTCTTCAATAGTTTGTCGAAGCGGACTTGCAGTTTGCCTTTGTCAGCTGCTGTTGGTTTAGAAGGAACCATCTCAACAGGAACATTTGAAGGTCCTTCGTTAGAGATTGGTGTTGGAGTTGTAACCGGAGGGTCATCAGGAGTTTCTTTAGGAATTTCAGCACAATCTTTCAGATATATTTTTTCTGACCGAGTTCCGGCAAGAACTTCAGGCTCAGGTTCAGGGTCTACTGAAACCATGTTGCAATTCTTTATCTTGCTCTTGGCTCTTTTGTGCTTGATGAGAGTTTCATTCCAGAAACCAAGGCCAACACGAGATTGATTATGTCTCATAGTGATGGCTAAAGGTGCTTGGAGTCCTTTGCCTGAGTTTAAACCAGGAGCAGTGGCTAGATCATAACCCATCTTCGCCATTAATTCACGAGATTGTGAACTATATAGATGGAATGCAGGCTTATATCTATCTTCAAATTGAGGTACAGTTTTTACTTACGTAGGGGGTGAATTTCCTGCCAAGATGAAAGTAGAGGTTAGAGAAAGATTGGGTGTGATACTAGAAGTCACATTGCACGACTTAGTCTTCCCAGGCTTCTTTTTAGACAAAGGAGTCTTCCGAGGAGAAGAGGAAGACGCCTCGAACTCCGTCATTAAATCCGGGTGAATCCACATGATCTCTCCCTTTTTAGTTGTGACAGGAACAAGTCCTTCATTCTGTGCTGGTGGGATGTTCACAACTTCAAGAGTTGCTTTGGGGATAGGAACAATCCTACTTTCTACCATTAACGGAGGGAAATCACCGAACTGCATTGAAATCACATTTGCTGTGACTGTCTTGTCTTTAGGTGTCAGTGTCACAGCTCCTGATTTAATCATTTCCTGGATCTTTCCTTTTAATACATAGCAAGACCGGATTGTATGACCCAGCATTCTATGATATGGACAGTATTTTGGATGATCCGTCTTGTTGGCTTCATCAGGCTTTTTGATTTCTGGCAATTGTATCTTGTTACCTTTGAGCAAGCATTCAAAGATACCCTGAACATCGTCATCGTCGAAAGAATACTCTTCCTTCGGCCGAGGAGGTCTCTGTTGTTGATTTGTTGGAGCTGGGGTAGCTTGGGTAGTCATTATCTCTTGACTATTGCTCTGGAGATTGACTTCAAGAGCCTCTTTTCCTTTGCGATTGTTGGGTCGAGCACTATTACCAGTACTCTGATTTGATTCCTTGGGAGTCATTTGTACCCCCAGGCCTTTGAAGGTCTCAGCACTGACTTCGGCGGCTTTGGCACTGACGATGAAAGAAGGCCAATCTTGGAATTGAGTGGACCCTGTCCACATGCTGATGATTGGTAAGAGATTCGACTTGCAAGTGTCGATAGTAACAGCATCGGGAGTTCCGAGAGGCATTTTGAGGGCTTCTCTTCTGAATCTTTCAATGAAGCTCTCCGTGCTTTCATTATTTTTCTGTTTAATTCTTATGAGGGCCGACATGGTCATGTCGTTTACGCCTTCATAGAATCGTTCTAGAAACATCTGTTTGAATCCAGTAAATGAAGTAATACACCCATCAGGAAGACTTCGATACCATTCATAAGCGGTTCGTTTAAGACAACCGACGAATACCCGAGTGAGGAAGGCATCGCTTGGTTGCAACTGATCAGTCATTACTTCAAAGTGATTAATGAACTGACTTGGGGAGGTAGTCTCATCAAAGAAAGAGATGGTCGAAGGTTTGTATTTTGGGGGATACGATACCTCCTTCCATTGTATGGGATAAGGCTGCTTGATACCCAATCTTTGTAAGCCATCTTTTTGCTTGAATGCTTCGAACTGAGACCGAAGATTTTTCAACTCTTCAGTGACAGCTCCAGAAGATAGCGATGTTGTTGCTTGTTGAGTATAATTGGGAGGAGGGACTGCAGCATATGTATCACCTCCAGCTCCAGACTGACTTGGAGTGGGTTGTACAGGAACATTAGACTGTAACCTCGGAATAGTAGAGGGTTCCGGATTTAGGGCAACAGGAGTATTTAATACCACTGGTGGTACTGTTGGTTGAACTTGCTGAGTTCGTTGTTGAGCTTGCATAAGAGTATGCATAGCAGTCAATGTATCTGCCATAGCTCGCAACTATTGTTCCAAAGAAGAAATCCTCTGTTCATGAGCTTCAGTGCTAGTCGAAGGCTCTTGATTACCATCTACCATATAAGTGGTAATCGTTCGAGGAATAGACGATGAAACAGTCTGTTCTGAATCATCGCTATGAGAATCAGCCTCTTTCCCGGGGCTATTTACGGGAGTCAATACCGGAAAGTTAGACTCTCCAAGGAAGTCCTCTGTGATCTCTGGATTATCACTTGGATAAGAAGAAGAAGAGACCCTGGTTGAGGCTCCGGTCCTGGATCGGGTGTCGAGGAAAACACCATCTTCAGAATTTGACATAGCATCAGATCGTATTCTACCCCCAATATTTCTGGAGGTCATGTTGACAGAAGCATAAAGAGGTTCATCTTCGTCCAGTATTGGTTCATGTTGAATCCGTTTGAAAACAGATCGTCTTTTTGGTGAACAACAACACTGAATCACAACCCGAGGTTGGAAGTTATAACCATGCTTTTTATGGCAAATATGAGCAATGTCATAGCCAGATGGAGTGTCGATTCTCCGTTTGTTTTGCAAATGTTCCCGGAGATCTGTAGGAACAGATTGGGAAGTACTTGAAGATAGTTTCTGTGTAGAAACTTGTCTTTTATTCTTCTGTCTTCTCGGTTCTTGAGTGTATAAAGACCGATTAATTTGAGCGATATAGTTCTTGGCATATTCTGCATCAGGGTCTAGTATACTTGTCTCAGTTTGATAAGGCTTCTTTATACCGGAAGTGGAATCGAGATGATTCCGGTTAAGCTTGTTACGAAGATCCGTAGGAGATATGACTTTAGTATCAGTCTTGAATACTTGTAATTTGCCTTTCTCAGATCGAAAAATTTTGAGAGAAGGAAGATGGACATTATTTCGACTGGGAGTCGGTAATAATCCATCTTTAGAGGAAGTAGCCAAAAGGCATTTTCCTTTGTTTGATCTAGTAAAAGTACTAGTCAAATTAACTCTAGAGGTAAAGACCTTAGGAGTAGAGGAGTTGACTAAAGAGTCTTTCTCCTTGGTTGGCACAAGATGTGCAAGTTGTGGGAGAATCATTTATATGTTCTGTGGAAGAGAACCCCCAGCCTGATTTTGAGAAACAGTCAAAGGACTGTATTGGTTGGCATACGCTGACTTCAGTTTGGAATTCTGGTCATACGCTGCCTTTTTACTAGCATACACTGGCTTTGGCTTAGCGTACGCTGCCTGCTGTTGGCTTTTGTTGTACGCTGCCATTGCCGTACACTGTCCTTTGACTGCCATACGCACAGAGTCATTAATGGCTAAAGAGCCGACTGCTGTCGTAAGGGTAGAAGAAGAAGAGACTTTGACATGTCCAAAGATGGTTTTCCTTGGACACGCTGACTTGGTTAAAGAACCCACTTTGTCAGCGTGACTAGGAGAAGCCACTGTTGCCGTGTTCAGAGAAGCCGAGGCGTACTTCGTTGAAGTTGGAGACGTGTTCTTGTCAGCGTGAGTGACAGAAGCGTCTCGGGCCGTCGAAGAAGACTTAGGGACATCGACAGAGCGTCCCTTCTTCTTGGCAGCAAGAAGAGCGGAGGAAGCAGTTCGGCCCTCCTTCGCTTTGAGCATTTCTTCGTAAGCAGATTGGTCGAATTGTACGACCATCACTTTCTTCGTCGAGCCGATCGACGAAGTATCGTATTGAGTTGTTGCTATCTCGTTGGAGGAGACAGCTTTCCCCAGCAGAGTCGCCAATTTGTTTTCCATAAATAAATTCACTTTATTTATTGTGTTTCTGGGAAAATTACAACTATAGGAATCTGATCTAGAAGACGATCACTTTATCCCTTGGACGATGCGATGAAGAAAACTCGAACTTCGAAGAACTTGGACAGCAACTGGGCAATCTCTCTGTTCTCGCTGAATTGAATGTAGTATCTGATGAAGATGAAGAAACTCTCTTTTATAGAGTTCTGGATAACTGTTCTGAAGCATACGCTCAGTCAGTTACTTGACGTGTGCATAACTGCAGGGACGCGTGGCGAATTCTGATGGAGACACATTAGAGTGCGGTTGAAAGTAGTGGAATATATCTAGGAGAGATTGATGGCATGGATGCCACGTTGCATAACTTCTGAATAAGTGGGTAACTGAGTACAGGACACGTGAGAACGTGTTTTGACTGTACGTTTTAAAGTCATCCTGAATGCATTTGCTGTGATATGCTGCCTTTGTTGAAGAGGAGTCATACGCTACCTTTTGAAGACATATGTCTTGCATATGCTGACTTGGATAGTATAGAGTCATATAAAGCTGATACGCTCACTTTATTAACAAGGAGTCGTATGGAGTCCATACGCTCACTTGATTGATAAGGAGTCGTATGGAGTCCATACGCTTACTTGGTTGACAAGGAATCGTATGGAGTCCATACGCTCACTTGGTTGACAAGGAGTCGTATGGAGTCCATACGCTCACTTGATTGACAAGGAGTCGTATGGAGTAAATACGCTTACTTGGTTGACAAGGAGTCGTATGAAGTCCATACGCTCACTTGATTGACAAGGAGTCGTATGGAGTCCATACGCTCACTTGGTTGGCAAGGAGTCGTAAGCATTGAGGGAGTAGACACGTGGCTATCCTCAATCTTCTCAAATATGCCATATCTTCTAATAACTGACAAATATCTCTCGAGCGTCATATTGCAGATATGATGGCTGACAGACTATCAGAAATGACAGTAATGATGGCTGTGCATTTATGATGGCTGATGAGCTGTCCTCGTAAGGGACAAAATCAATTCTCGAAAACCCATACGATGGTTAATCTTTATAGGGCAGCTGTCTTTGCATGAAAGACGAAGTGTCAGATTCATCCTCCATTAAACGTATGCTGTGCTGTCATTCAAGAAATAATAAAATATTCACTGAGCGTACGGCTTTGGCTGAGCGTATGGCCTTGAGCGTATGGCTTTGGCTGAGCGTATGGCCTTGAGCGTATGACTTTGGCTGAGTCTTATGTCAGCGTGTCATAATTTTTCACACCCTACACACGAGGCTCACAAATTTTTGTGGGTTTTTGTTCAGTGGTTTGGGAGCAATCGCACGCGCACGGATCACGCACTGTGTGCACACGCAGGGAAATCGCGTCTGATACGCACAATTTATTCGGACACGACACTGTCTAGACCCGATTCAGGGTATCTATTCCCTAGCCCTAGACCCACTCTAATACTGGACACGGACACGACCCTTCTCGGGTTGTGTGTCGAGTCCTATTGGACTCGACATGGCTGCACGAGGCAGCCCAATGCACAGTTTTGACACTAGCTCAATTACATGCTTGGACACCTTGTGTCCACTTGTGTGGACATGAGAGCACTCCCCTAGGACACGTACACATGTGTACTTTATGTTGGCACATTTGATTTGCATTTAATTAGATTTTTCCACATGATTCTTGGGTTCGAAATAGTTTTTCTCATACATTGGTTCATTGCTTTGTTTCTGAAGTTTGATTCCTGATTTTGATGTCATTTGAAATATTAATTCATATCAGAGGATTAGACTACATGCTAGGGTTATGTCTAGGCATGGGAATTTAGTTTTAGTTGCATGTAGACATTGAACCATTTAATGGTGCACACTATTTCCTGAGACACTAAAAACCTGAACCTGTTTGAGCTGAAATGACTTCCTTTCCCAGTTTCGAATGTTGATATATATATATATATATATATATATACTTGGGGATTGATTGAATGAACGAGGTTGTGGTTAATATGAGTTGATATAGGTAGATAACTGAGAATTGGTTTCCATTTCCTCATTATTAATCTGAGAATTACTTGTGTGAAATCTGAGAACTCATGTCATGCCTACACTGTCAACTGATATGGATTCTTCCCTTTTTACTGATTTTTGAATGGCTCATGTACTGAAACCTGTTTCCTGAGATTGATGTGGGTTAGCTTGTGAACAACCAAGTTTTCCTTTATGCTAAAAATCTGAGATTTAGATGTGGTTCCTTCCTACATTTCTAATAAACTGTCAATTGCATTACTTAATGAACTGATTGGGTTCCCTGCTAAATAAAATCTGAGATGTTAATTTGTTTAACTGAGAATGGACTGTTAAGGTTAACCTGGGTTTAATCCAATGTTAAACTAAGTTTTCATATGTTATTAATGAGATTTCATATATTGTAAATTCCTGAGATTCCTTCTTGATTGAACCTGAAAACTGCACCTTGTTTGATATTGGGTTTCCTAGTTCCTGGAACTATTAAACCTGAGAGCTAATATTCACCCACACAAATCTGAGAATAGATTAGGAGTTGGTTTTGATTCATTATTTTCAGATTTTGCTCACTGTTAATTGTTTCAACTGATTTTGAATGATCATTTGAGGCTAATAGCCATGTTGTTTCACTGTCAATTGAGTTTAATATGGAACTGTCATTTAGTTTTCTTTAAAAATAAAATGTATACCATGTTTCATTCCCTGTTGGATTATTATTAACTGTCCTTTGTCCCCCCATCACACTGTTTTCACACACACACTCATCCTTACATGTTTACACACACATTCATTCGCACACTATCTCACATATACCTTTCCTTTTATGCCACACTTGTTTGTCACAGTAGCCTAACACACTCACTGTTTTCAGATTTGAACAATATACATGTTGCACTAATTTTTCCTGATTTTATGTGACACTGCACATAGGGTCACAAGTGCACAGGTTACATATCACACACTCATTTGATATCCATGTGTACACTGGTTTCACTCTTCCCTCACACCCTCAAGCTTAACACAAGTTATCACACACAAGTTACACACTCATGTCTCCCACACACATCCTCACATGGCACCCCTATCATGTACCCTCTTCACACACACACATGTATACCACATCCCTTTCTATTCTCCATGTATATATATGTATTGCCTAATGTGTAGATATAGATTATATATGTATGTTTGTATGGTATACATATAATAGCCTATAGGTTATGAATATTCTAAGTTATATTATATAATATATCAATATGTGTATTCTTATATAGATTACATTAATATAGTAATATGTGTATTGTTGTAGATAGAGATAATATCATCTGGTCATGTGTTTATGGTTGGCTTAGGCATGGTATTGCCTAATAGCCTATGGCTTATAACCTAAAATAACATAGCCTATGGTACCCTTGTGTAGTCTTGTGTATGTGGAATATGCACATGAGTTGGGCTATGTGAACCTGTGTTACTTGAATGGTGTGTGTTTGCTCTGTGACTTGGGAAATCATGTTTGATTGGCTAGTATAGGCTTGGTTAGGCCTAGTGAGACTTATTAGACTTGTTTGAGTCAGTCTTGACCTAGTTGACCTAGTTTGACTAGTGTAGTTGACCAGAGTTGACCAAGAGTTGACTTTAGTCTAGTTCGACCTAGATAGCATGCAGATGCATAGTAGATTACATTTATCATCCCCTGTATACATCTTGACTTATGTTGCTCTAACTAGGAGTCAGGTACCTCATCTCGGACAGTACATTTACTTCAGACACTCAGATATGAGGCGAGTACATTCTCTGATCATTTCATATCCTGCTTAGAATTATTTCCTGCATTAAATTACTTTACTTGATACTGTCACGTTGGTCACACGGATTAGTACTATATGGATCCCTTCTTGAGATGTTATTCCTTTAGGGAGCATCGGGGTACTCTATGTTCTGTGCGTTTCACTTACATGGCGTATCACTATGCTTCTTTGGTTCTTTGATCACTTGTGACATATACTCATATGATCACAGAGTCTTCTTTGAATCCTTATCCCATTTATTGGGTTTCCCAAAATCTCCATTTATGGGACTACTATGTACCACCCTTCGGGGGCTTATCACCCTTTGGGGGCTTATCACCCTTTGGGGGCTTACCACCCTTCGAGGGTTGTTACATAGAATCATAACATAACCTGGTTGAATCCTTGTGTATTAATTGGGGGTACGGGGAAGTATAAATAGCCATGTGAACAATTCCAAAGTAGAATAGCCATGTACACCTCTTTAGTATAGCCATGTACAAATCAAGCCGTTCACATGTCGACTTTGTACTCTAATTCACTAGTCACTGGTAGCTCTTTACTTATAGTAGATATTTCTATTACAGTTTTCTCTCTCTGTTACATACTGTATTTCTTCAGTATCTATATCTTACTTTACTGCATGATTATATTTTCTAACCTGCTATGAACTGTTGAGATGTATTGTGCTCACTCCCGTCCTGACTGGACTTGTTGAAAATTTTACAGAGGATGATGAGGAACCCTGTACCCCTTACTTTGGAGCTTACCTAGATGACACTCGCGACCTGGACCCCTAGGGAGGTTCAGGCAGCTGCTGAGGACGATACCTTGCTTAGTATAGATAGCTTAGACTGTTTTCCTTTTTATGTTTAGTTGTTTTTCTTGATTCAGAGTTTGTATATTTTTAGAGATGATAAGACTTGTATTTCATTTCTGTTGTACCTCAGTTAAGGATTTCTTTATCTATTTCATCGTGCCATATTCTATCTATAGATTGTGATTGAGTTATACCTCTGTGTTGGCCTCCTTATGGAGAGTATTCATATCATGTTAGTTATAGTTCATGACCTAGAACAACGTTCTACCGCCGACACTGCGGCGTAGGCTGGGCGCTGTTACGTTCTCGTACCCTCACAGTGGGTGCGGATCGTGACACGTTTTTAGTGTTGGCCCATGCAGGTCGAATTTGTGTAGTGGTATTTGAATTAGAGTATCACTACAGCCTGCAGTAGGATTAGGATTATTTTTAAGGTACTCAATCACATTAGGAAAAACTCTTAACTGGATTCTTGCCATCTAAATTCCTGTTGAAGATTGCTTCCTTGAATAACTGTCCTCCCTTGAATTACCGTTTCTATCTCAGTATTGATTCCTTGTTTGATCTGTCTCCAGGATGGTGATCGAGACACGATCGCATCGCTCTGGCTCAACAGACGCTGGTGAGAGGCCTACCATCCCTCGCCTGATTGTGGATGCTGGGACCACAGCACCCCCTATTTCTGCTCATATAGGAGCTTCTGCAGCTTTTGGGAGTGCACCTCCACCTGTCCGGAGGTCTTTCCCCGTTATTCCAGATATGTACCAGCAGCAGTTACCTTCAGGGACAGTAGATGCGACTCAGATGTTTACCCTATTCCAGCGATTCTTGGAGTTTCAGCAGCAGATACAGCAGAGCCAGTCTGCTGATATCCGACAGAGCATACAAGATACGCACCAGTTGGTCAGGACGACAGTAGAGCTGGTGGCTGCTCAGCCATAGAGAGGCCAGATGCAGCCGTATCAGCCGAGGACTCCAGACATCCATTCCTTCAAGAAGATGGGACCCCGAGACTTCAAGGGTACAGAGGGCATCATTTACGCTGACAATTGGATAGAGCACATTGAGGAGATATTCCGATTGGCACAGATACCAGCAGGATTACAAATCGAGGCAGCCGCCGGTCAGATACAGGACTTGGCCCGTACCTGGTACCAGACGGACCCGAGGGTTGGTACAGTCGGTCAGACTTGGGCAGTGTTCAAGAAACTGTTCAAGGAGAAATTCTTTCCCGATATCGTACTCCGTGCTTTGGAGGCGCAATTCGAGAGTTTGGTTCAGGGAACCAGACCGTTGGGGAGTACGCTAGAGAGTTCAGCCTTTGAGCAGATTCATCGAGGATCTTACCGAGGTTGGAAAGGTAAGGAGGTTCCGCAGGGGTTTGATCAAGGAGATCAAGTCATATACCAAGAGCAGCCGCTATGCCACTTTTGAGCAGATTCTGGTAGGAGCCATGACAGCGGAGGATGATTTTGGGCTGAAGGAGAAGAGGATGAGAGACACTCAGGAAGCTAGTGGCAGTGCGGGCCCGGCCAAGAGGCCCCACCTGCAGATTCAGCAGCAGTATCCACATCAGATGTCCCGCTTACAGATTCAGCTGCAGTATCCACAGCAGATGCCACCCCTATAGTTTCAACAGCAGTATCCGCAGCAGATGCTACCCCTACAGTTTCAGCAGCAGTATCTGCAGCAGATGCTACCTCTACAGTTTCAGCAGCAGTATCCACAGCATATGCTACCTCTACAGTTTTAGCAGCAGTACCAGCAGCCGAAGGTCTACCTTCAGCAGCGGCAGTTTCAGGACCGTATACCCTTTCAGCAGAAGCAGCAGCCACAGAGGCAGTAGCAGGTCCCGAGACAGCAGCTTGTTATCATTTGCCCTTTTTGCAAGAGACCAGGGCACGATTGGGGCGAATGCCGAAAGAGGCTGGGGAGGTGTTTGCTTTGCGAAGGATCCGATCATCGTCTGAGAGAGTGTCCCGAGTCATCGGGACAGACGGTTCAGAGAGCAGGAGCTAGGGCTCCGGTAGGCCAGCAGAGAGGATTACCCTTACCGACTCAACAACAGAGGTACATGCAGCATCAGCAGCAGGACAGGGGAGGCCAGCAGGAGCGAGCTTTTGCCAGGACAGTCGAGGATGCTCAGGCAGTTGGAGATCAAGTTACAGGTCCTGTTCTTTTGATTCCATTCCGCAATTGCCTCTTATAACTGCCTTAAGAATTTGATTCTCCCTATTCCTTGTTGATTTATCAATTTTGTCCTGTTGTTCTTGTGTTATGTTTGATTTTCTTCTGAAATGAATCATATGGGCTAGGTCACCCAGTTATGGAATCTAGAATCTTCGATAGTCATGTTAGCTGGCATAGTAAGGACATATAGTCAGATTTATGACATATTTCTCGGGTGTGGGAATTTAAGATTTTCGCTGCCAAGCATGCGGTAATGCAAAAATTTTAAATACCATGATTCTAGAGGTATGTGCCTTAGTCGAGGACTCTGTGATTATCGTAGCCTTGCTCACTAGCATGACGAAGATTCTGAGTATCATGATTTTGGACAGACGCATATGATTATCTGACGGTATATTTGAGACTTTGATTGTGGGGGTGTTTGACCTAGAAGAACTACTACCATCTTAAATTTCGAGGACAAAGTTTTTCTAAGGTGGGTAGACTTGTAACACCCAGTTTCTAAAATGAGGGTAATTTTAAAATTTTGTATTTAAATTTATTTAATTATGGTATTTAAAATTTTAATATAATTTTTAGTAATTTTTAATCATTTTAAAACTATTTAAATCATGACTTATAATTTTGGTGTTTGGCTAGTGTAACCGTAGAGACTGTCAGTCCTAGAGCCTAACCATGTGATTAGGATGTTTAATTGGTATATTTAAGCCTAGAGGGTATTTTGGTCATTTTAGGATTTCTTTGAATTTATTATGATTTATGGAAATTTCTGTGAATTTAATATTAATTAAATATTGCTATGTGTTATGTTAGTCTTGACTCGTTGAGGTTTGTAGACTAGCCTAGAACCTAACCCTAGCTATGGTAACCCTAGCCTAACTTGAGTTAACCCATTTTAGTCATTAGAGATTGGTTTTAGAATGAGGGATTTGGTTTAGTGAAATTAAGTCATGACTTATGGTTTAATACAATGACTTGTGATTTAATGACTTATGAATTGAACCATAGGCCCATGACTTAAGCCCAAACTCCAACAAGCCGACCCATGGCAGCCAACCTAGGGTTCCACACCCTATTTAATGCCTCTTCCATTTGTTCTTGCCTCTTTTATTGTTTTTCTTCTCGAGCTTGGAGAAAGAGGTATAGCCATCTTTCCCAATCCATAACTTTTCAATTTTAACTCCTTTTTGGCTCAAACCACTTGCATTAGATTCTAATTGTCTCCCTCTTGCTGTTCATGGAGGATAATCCCAGCCTTGGGGCAATTTGGAGAGTTTGGCTAACAAGGAGAAACCCCCTTTTTGGAGCTTTTTATTGGAATTTCAACATATAGGTAAATCCCTATCCCCTCTACCAAATTTAGTTTTCTTTGCATGGATAGGAAGCCCTAGGTGTCCCCTAGCAGTAGGTATTGGATTTGTGTCGTTTCGTGTCCGTTTGGTGTCCGTATCGGACACGTGTCATGATGTGTGTATAGGTGTTTGATTAAATGTCACAAAGGAAATTTATTTGCTATTTTCGAAAAGTATTTGAATGAAAATATTGATTTATATGTGTTTACTAATTTCCCCATGGACTGAGTTGATTTTTGAGCCGTGTCCGTGTCCAAACAGGACACGAACACGCTCGCAGCATACACGGGCAGTGCCCTGCTACTCGGGGGCTATAACTCCCTGTACACGACACATCTGGACACAAAATTTGGTGTGGACACTGTTTAGGTGACTGACACGAGGCTCACAAATTTTCATGGGTTTTTGTTTAGTGGTTTGGGAGCAATCGCACGCGCACGGATCACGCACTGTGTGCACACGCGCGGAAATCGCGTCTGATACGTACGATTTATTCGGGCACGACATGGTCTAGACCCGATTCAGGGTATCTATTCCCTAGCCCTAGACCCACTTTAACACTGGACACGGACACGACCCTTCTCGTGTTGTGTGTCGAGTCCTATTGGACTCGACATGGCTGCACGAGGTAGCCCAATGCACAGTTTTGACACTAGCTTAATTACATGCTTGGACACCTCGTGTCCACTTGTGTGGACACGAGAGAACTCCCCTAGGACACGTACACATGTGTACTTCATGTTGGCACATTTGATTTGCATTTAACTAGATTTTTCCACATGATTCTTGGGTTCGAAATGGTTTTTCTGATACATTGGTTCATTGCTTTGTTTCTGAAGTTTGATTCCTGATTTTGATGTCATTTGAAATATTAGTTCATATCAGAGGATTAGCCTACATGCTAGGGTTATGTCTAGGCATGGGAATTCAGTTTTAGTTGCATGTAGGCATTGAACCATTTAATGGTGCACACTATTTCCTGAGACACTAAAAACCTGAACCTGTTTGAGATGAAATGACTTCCTTTCCCAGTTTCGAATGTTGATATATATATATATATATATATATATATATATATATATATATATATATATATATATATATATATATATATATATATACTTGGGGATTGATTGACTGAACTAGGTTGTGGTTAATATGAGTTGATATAGGTAGATAACTGAGAATTGGTTTCCATTTCCTCATTATTAATCTGAGAATTACTTGTGTGAAATCTGAGAACTCATGTCATGCCTACACTGTCAACTGATATGGATTCTACCCTTTTTACTGATTTTTGATTGGCTCATGTACTGAAACCTGTTTCATGAGATTGATGTGGGTTAGCTTGTGAACAACCAAGTTTTCCTTTATGTTAAAAATATGAGATTTAGATGTGGTTCCTTCCTACATTTCTAATAAACTGTTAATTGCATTACTTAGTGAACTGATTGGGTTCCCTGCTAAATAAAATTTGAGATGTTAATTTGTTTAACTGAGATGGACTGTTAAGGTTAACCTGGGTTTAATCCAATGTTAAACTAAGTTTTCATATGTTATTAATGAGATTTCATATATTGTAAATTCCTGAGATTCTTTCTTGATTGAACCTGAAAACTGAACCTTGTTTGATATTGGGTTTCCTAGTTCCTGGAACTATTAAACCTGAGAGCTAATATTCACCCACACAACTCTGAGAATAGATTAGGAGTTGGTTTTGATTCATTGTTTTCAGATTTTGCTCACTGTCAATTGTTTCAACTGATTTTGAATGATCATTTGAGGCTAATAGCCATGTTGTTTCACTGTCAATTGAGTTTAATATGGAACTGTCATTTAGTTTTCTTTAAAACTGAAATGTATACCATGTTTCATTCATTGTTAGATATTATTAACTGTCCTTTGTCCCCCCATCACACTGTTTTCACACACACACACACTCATCCTTACATGTTTACACACATATTCATTCACACACTGTCTCACATATACCTTTCCTTTTATGCCACACTTGTTTGTCACAGTAGCCTAACACACTCACTGTTTTCAGGTTTCAACAATATACATGTTGTACTAATTTTTCCTGATTTCATGTGACACTACACATAGGGTCACAAGTGCACAGGTTACATATCACACACTCATTTGATATCCATGTGTACACTGGTTTCACTCTCCCCTCACACCCTCAAGCTTAACACAAGTTATCACACACAAGTTACACACTCATGTCTCCCACACACATCCTCACATGGCACCCCTATCATGTACCCTCTTCACACACACACATGTACACCACATCCCTTCCTATTCTCCATGTATATATATGTATTGCCTAATGTGTAGATATAGATTATATATGTATGTTTGTATGGTATACATATAATAGCCTATAGGTTATGAATATTCTAAGTTATATTATATAATATATCAATATGTGTATTCCTATATAGATTACATTAATATAGTAATATGTGTATTGTTTTAGATATAGATAATATCATGTGGTCATGTGTTTATGGTTGGCTTAGGCATGGTATTGCCTAATAGCCTATGGCTTATAACCTAAAATAACATAGCCTATGGTACCCTTGTGTAGTCTTGTGTATGTGGAATATGCACATGAGTTGGGCTATGTGAACCTGTGTTACTTGAATGGTGTGTGTTTGCTCTGTGACTTGGGAAATCATGTTTGATTGGCTAGTATAGGCTTGGTTAGGTCTAGTGAGACTTATTAGACTTGTTTGAGTCAGTCTTGACCTAGTTGACCTAGTTTGACTAGTGTAGTTGACCAGAGTTGACCAAGAGTTGACTTTAGTCTAGTTTGACCTAGACAGCATGCAGATGCATAGTAGATTACATTTATCATCCCCTGTATACATCTTGACTTATGTTGCTCTAACTAGGAGTCAGGTACCTCATCTCGGACAGTACATTTACTTCAGACATTCAGATACGAGGCGAGTACATTCTCTGATCATTTCATATCCTGCTTAGAATTATTTTCTGCATTAAATTACTTTACTTGATACTGTCACGTTGGTCACACGGATTAGTACTATATGGATCCCTTCTTGAGATGTTATCCATTCAGGGAGCATCGGGGTACTCTATGTTCTGTGCGTTTCACTTATATGGCGTATCACTATGCTTCTTTGGTTCTTTGATCACTTGTGACATATACTCATATGATCACAGAGTCTTCTTTGAATCCTTATCCCATTTATTGGGTTTCCCAGAATCCCTATTTATGGGACTACTATGTACCACCCTTCGGGGGCTTATCACCCTTTGGGGGCTTATCACCCTTTGGGGGCTTACCACCCTTCGGGGGCTGTTACATAGAATCATAACATAACCTAGTTGGATCCTTGTGTATTAATTAGGGGTACGGGGGAGTATAAATTGCCATATGAACAATTCCAAAGTAGAATAGCCATGTACGCCTCTTTAGTATAGCCATGTACAAATCAAGCCGTTCACATGTCGACTTTGTACTCTAAATTACTAGTCACTGGTAGCTCTTTACTTATAGTAGATATTTCTATTACAGTTCTCTCTCTCTGTTACATACTGTATTTCTTCAGTATCTATATCTTACTTTACTGCATGATTATATTTTCTAACCTGCTATGAACTGTTGAGATGTATTGTGCTCGCTCCCGTCCTGACTGGACCTGTTGAAAATTTTATAGAGGATGATGAGGAACCCTGTACCCCTTACTTTGGAGCTTACCTAGATGACACTCGCGACCTGGACCCCTGGGGAGGTTCAGGCAGCTGCTGAGGACGATACCTTGCTTAGTATAGATAGCTTAGACTGTTTTCCTTTTTAGGTTTAGTTGTTGTTCTTGATTCAGAGTTTGTATATTTTTAGAGATGATAAGTCTTGTATTTCATTTCTGTTGTACCTCAGTTGAGGATTTCTTTATCTATTTCATCGTGCCATATTCTATCTATAGATTGTGATTGAGTTATACCTTTGTGTTGGCCTCCTTATGGAGAGTATTCATATCATGTTAGTTATAGTTCATGACCTAGAACAGCGTTCTACCGCCAACACTGCGGCGTAGGTTGGGCGCTGTTACGTTCTCGTACCCTCACAGTGGGTTCGGGTCGTGACAACAACTGCGGGTAACGATCCCAAATGTCGTCCTTGCGCTCCCACGTAGACTCTTCCGGTGAGTGGTATTTCCATGCCACGCGAACCAACGATATAGATTGATTCCGCAACTCCTTTACTCAGTAATCAAGGATGCCTACTGGTTGCTCTTGGTATGACAAACTCGGTCCAACTATGATTTCGGAGTGATCAAGTACGTGACTGCTATCTGCCACGTACCTCCTCAACTGAGACACGTGAAATACATCATGTACTCCCTCTAACGACGGTGGCAATGTCAATCTGTAGGCAACCTCTCCAACACGTTCCAAGACATCGAAAGGGCTGATGTATCTTGGGCTCAACTTGCCACGTCCTCCGAATCGAATCGTGCCTCTAGTAGGGGATATCTCCAAAAAAAACATGGTCATCTTCCTTGAACTCCAAAGGTCGACGACGATTATCGGCCCACTGCTTCTGTCGATCCTGCGCTGCTTGCAGGTGGTCTTGTATCTTCTTTACCTTCTCTACTGTGCTCAAAACCAACTCGGATCCCAATATCTGTCCCTCTCCTATGTCGTTCCAACAAACAGGAGATCGATACTTTCTTCCATACAATGCTTCAAACGGAGCCATCTGAATGCTCGCTAATAGCTATTGTAGTAGAAAAACTCTATATGATGAAGGTGGTCTTCCCAAGATCCGCCAAAGTTAAGCATATATGCTCTCAACATATCCTCTAGCGTCTGAATAGTACGCTATGACTGGCCGTCCGTCTGCGGATGGTATGCCGTGCTAAACTTCAAGCGCGTACCCAAACTATCCTGCATACTCCTCCAAAAGTGTGAGGTAAACCTCGAGTCACGATCCGATACGATGCTAACTGGTACACCATGTAGCTTCACTATTTGCTTCATATACATATTTGCCAAAACTTCTGCGGACTGTCCCACTCTGAAAGGTAAGAAATGGGCGACTTGGGTAAGTCTATCAATAATCACCCATACCGTATCACATCCACTAGGACTCCGGGGAAATGATGTGACGAAGTCCATAGTAATGTGCTCCCATTTCCACTCGGGAATGGGTAGCGGCTGCAATAATCCGGCTGTCCTCTGGTGCTCGGCCTTCACTTGTTGGCATACCAAACACTTGGCCACGAAATGAGCTATCTTCCGCTTCATTTCGTACCACCAATAATACTGTCATAAGTCCCGGTACATCTTAGTTCCTCCGGGATGAATAGAGTAGGTCGAACTGTGTGCTTCTACCATCAACTCCTACCGTAGCTCTCCATTAGGAACATAAATACGATCACCACATCGCAATGTCCTATCGGGATGAATCCTCAATCCCGTCTGCTCTCCTGCTTCAGTCCTTTCTCTAAGTCACCAAAATCTAGCATCCGTGGGCAATGTCGCCTTGATCCTCTCTACTAATGATGATTGTGTAACGTCCCAGTCCCAAAATACGTAGGACTAGGAACGTAGACATGCCAGCCGTATAATAAATATACGTAAGATGTAAAATACAGTAGAACCATAACTAATCTCATCCACACAAAATAAATGAATAAAAGATGTTATATAATGAGAATGAATTGTCTTGATACAATATGTTGGGCAGAGACAAATCCACTACCAACAAGTAAAGAAAAAATACATGAGAAAAGAAATGATTTTTGGCAAGTGAAGCGAAGACGATCCAAGTGCAATCATCCTCGAAGAGATAGCGATGATCACGGCTAGAGCTAGAGCACCTGCGAAAGACAATAGCACACACCTGGAGAGATAACCAGGTCCTCAGAGGAACGTAACAAGACACATAATATCATGTCATATAAACTGAATAAAATATTGCTCAAATAAATAAGTCAATTAAATTATAACATGGTCCAATACACACCTATTGAACTAGCTTACCATCCCCCCAACCAAACAAGGACATAAGATGGAAACTAATTCACGGTGACGTATCTTTCTATGCTATGAATCTAATATGGTATCCGGACCCCAACAAGGTTCAATACCTTCTCATCGAAGTAGTAAGTCACACCTACAACCAAACAAGGACAAGATGTGACGAACTAATCCGCGACAAGTTATTATTCCAAGCCACGTTCAGATAGAAGTACCCAAACCAAAAGTACTCGTACCTAACGGATAAAGGTACCTAACCGTTCTAAGTAAAAAGTAGTTAAGAACAATCATTCCTACGCATGGACCCTGACTAAATAGGATCGGCGTAGTCCCCCTTTGGGGCACCAGAGGCCCCATCAGTAAGAGCATAACGTTCTGCAGAACGTTAGTGGCCGTCAGTAATCATGGGTAATCTGACCCGCGTCTCCGGTGGAGCTCACGGGTTACAAAAGGAAAAGTGCATCGAAGCCCATACGCTAAGGAATTGTCCTCCCCACCCAATGCCTACTATGTTGTATCCACAACAGAAAACCTCTATAACCGCTAAGTCAAACTAGCATGCAACCTCTATTAGCGGTTATTCCTATCGCACGGCTTGTACGTACTGGTGGCCAGCCAATCACGCATGTCCGTGTTCTACATGCGACACACAACTTCGTGGTACAACATGTCAAGGACAATGAATGCAATGCACAAGGTGGTCCCTTAAATCTAGGTTAATGTGTAAGAAAAATAATACATAGCAGGAAATATAACTGAACAATAAGTTCTAACTGGTTATGCCATGTATTACAGTTTATTTTGCATAAAGAAAATAAATAATGCATGAAATATGAGCTAAAATAAATAAACAACAAATAGCAAGGTGTCTTGCCTGGTAGGACGCCTGGTGTGCTGCGATAATCAAGGTGGCATGAACTGTGACTTCGGTGCAACCACTATGCATAGTGACCTCGGGTGGTGGCACGGACAGTTCCATTGGGTCCAGAAGGGTCAATTTAGTTAGGGTGGACAAAAGGTGGTACAAATTTGGTGACAGAATGGGAATAAGAGGATCGGTTACGGACATGAGAGAAATCAAAGAATAATGGATAAATAATAAGATATAGAAAACTATTTATAATACTTGAAAACTAGTTTTTATGAGCCAAAATAATTATAGCAAAAATTACTTAAATTCAAGAAAATCGTTTTATTTTGGCCAAAACTCTAAGTTTGTCAAAAATAGAATTTCTAGGAAGAAAATAAATTTTTATTTGTCCAAAAAATATTTTAATTAATTATATAAAGATCTAGGAAATTTTTTTAGGGCTACTGAGTTGTCAACATAATTTTTTAAAAAATGTTGAACTATCTATTTATTTAATAAACAGAATAGTAAAACTAATTATAATTATAATAATACTTATAATAATATACATACTAATAATATAAATAACTCTCACTAATTATTATACTATAAAAGAGTGATAATAAAAATGGAAAAACTATTGTTTGTAATATTAACAAAACAAAAATAGTAATAATAATCAATAATAATATTAATAATCCTAATAATAATATATAAATTATTTTAGTTATCATAAAAAAACAAGTGAATAAAAATAAAAATAAAGAATTAAAAGTAAAATAAAATAAATAAATAATAATAATAAATAAAAAATAGTAAAACTTGATGCTTCTTCTCCCCGAGAGAAGAACCACATCTAAACATCTGTAGCAAAAATAAAATAAAAAAGAATAAAAGGATTCATTCCATAACAGAGGAGAGAATAGGGAGTTTGAGAGAGAGAGGGAATTAATGTGAGGTGGAAGAGCTCGAGTGAGAGGAGGCGGAGGGAAGTGGGTGGTCCGGCGGAGGGGCGGTGAGGAGCTGAGGACGAGGAGGAAGAGCGGGGGCCGACGGTGTTGGTGGTCCGGCGGGGGCGGAGAGGTCGGAAGGAAGAAGGGGGCGGAGATCCGGCGGGGTTTCGGTGGCCGGGGCTTGGCCGAGGACGCGGGCGGTCCGGCGGGGAATGGCGGGGGCGACGACAGCTAGGGCGGCGACGGCTAGGACAGGCGCACTCCGGCGGTTGCCGGTGGCTGGTCGCGTCGGGCGCGGGATGAGAGAGAATAGGGCGGTGCTGGAGGTTGGGCGCGGTGGACGAGATCGGAAGGTACGGCAGAGGAGAAAAGAAGAGAGGGGAGGCGGTGGCGACGTAGAGGACAGGGTGGCGGGCGACGGACTTGGGACTCACGGCGAGATCGGGGTCTGGAAGTGGAAAGGGTTCAGCGGATGGAGTCGGCAGCGTACGGATGCCGGTGGTGCTGAGCTCGCCACCGGTTGGTGAAGATCTGGCGGCGGCATCCGGTCTCAGGTCGGTGAAGGGGCACTCGACGGAGCTCGCCAATGCGGCGGTCACCAGGATGATGCCGAGATCAGGTGAGGGTTAGGGTTCTTGTTCTTTCTGGTTTTCGTGGGGTTGGTGTTGCTTTTGGTTTTGGGTGGCTGCGGCCGATGATGGTCGTGGCGGGGGTAGTTTTGGCTGATGGTGGTGGCCGGGTTGTGCTCGGGGTGAGCATGGTAGAGATGGTGCTGGGATTGGCAGAGGGTGGAGGCTGCACTCTCAGGTGATGGTGGTGGTGATGGGGGTCGACGGGGACGCTGTGGCGGTGTTGGTTTGATGGCCGATGGCGGCGGCTGAGTCGGGGACAGGGATGTGGGTGCTGGTTGTAATGGTGATGGTGTGGTGATGGCTGTCGAATTTGGGTTTGATGGAGTCAGCCAGGGTGACGGGGGTGGTCGGGTTAGGTTTAGGGTTGGAAATTTTGGTTCGTGTCGGGGTTGTGTCCGACACGGAAATAATGTATTTGTAAAAATAGAATAAGAATATGGATGGTGGAACACGGACACGGTGCACGCACTTCATAGAGAATTATTTGTGGAGAAATTTTGTATGATAGAAATTTGGAGGAGTACCTGCCTTTTATAGGATGTGGGAATTCCCAATTGGATAAGGATTAAGAGTAGTTTAAATCCCCGTTAGATAATTCTCTACTTAATTCAAATCCAAATCCAAATATCATTTAAATCTAATTAAATTATATCCCTATAGTTTAAAATCAAATCAAATAAATCAAATTTCAACTATAGATATTAATTTAATCTATTTAAATAAATCCAAAAATCAAGATTTAAATGGCCACAATAACTTCCAAATATATTTTTTAATATACAAATAATAATAATTTCAAAAATAATAAATATTTTTAAATATCTTTTTGAATAATAAAATATTAATATTAATAAATGTCAAAAATTATATTTTTATTTAAAATAGACTAGTAAAATATTTAGAAAATATATACGTATGCACAAGAATATTCTCAATAATTGTTATAAACGAAAGGCTTTGTACCAATAAAATAAATAAAATAATGAGCTTGAAATTTTGGTACGTTAGCTAAAATAATTCTTATATAAATTATTTTGAAACTATAAAATTAGAAAAAAAAATATTTTTCTAAAATACGTACGCTCGCACATATTCGCACTCGTCGAGCAATTACGAAGAACCAAATTTCGCACGACGTACAATACAAAAAATTAATCATTACCAAATTTATTTTAAAAAAAGTAAAAAATTTAGGGGTTTTACAGATTGCACTTGGAGATTGGCTAACATGCTATCTGCTCCAGGCAATACTACCTCAATACCAAGCTACTGCAAGTCGCTAATCAACTCCTTCTGCGTAGTCAAGAAGTGTGCCATGGGCTTACGGCTTAATGCGTCTGCTACGATTAGCCTTGTCCGGATGATAATGTAGCTCGATCTCGTAATCTTTCATCAACTCCAACCAACGTCGCTATCGCATATTCAACTCTTTTTGCGTGAACATGTACTTGAGGCTCTTATGATCAGTGTAGATATCTACCTTCTCGTCGTACAAGTAGTGTCTCCAGAGCTTCAAAGCAAAGATAACCGTTGCGAGTTCTAGATCGTGGGTTGGATAATTCTTCTCGTGCACTCTCAACTGTCTCGATGCATATGCTACTACATGACCATGCTGCATCAATACGCATCCTAATCCTTTCCCGGATGCATCACTGCATATCACAAATCCTCCCGGGCCCGATGGTAGTGTCAAGATAGGTGCCGTGGTCAAGTGCTTCTTTAACTCATCGAAAGCAGCTTGACACTCATCTGTCCATACAAACTCCTTATCCTTGCAAGTGAGTCGAGTCATAGGCTCCGCTATTCGAGAGAAATATTCTACGAACCTTTGGTAATATCCCGCAAGTCCAAAAAAATTTCTCACCTCAGAAGTTGATGTAGGAGCGGGCCACGTCTTGACTGCTGTGATCTTCTTTGGATCCACTGATATGCGGTCTCCAGTGATGATATGTCCAAGAGATGATACTTCCTTGAGAAAGAAATCACACTTGCTAAGCTTTGCAAAAAGTCGCTCATTCCTCAAGGTCCCTAAAACAATCCGTAGATGCTGCTCATGCTCCTCTTGACTCTTGGAGTAAATCAAGATATCATCTATAAAGACGACTACAAATTTGTGCAAGTATTGGTAGAAGATCTTGTTCATTAAATTCATGAAGACTGCGGGAGCGTTGGTCAAACCGAAAGGCATGACCAAGAACTCGTAGTGTCCATACCTTGATCGAAAAGCCATCTTCGCAATGTCTTCCTTCCGAACTTTCAGCTGGTGATATCCCCATCGTAAGTCAATCTTGGAGAATACTTTTGCTCCACTCAGTTGGTCGAATAGATCATTTATACGCGACAAGGGATACTTGTTCTTCACCGTAACTGCATTCAAAGCTCTATAGTCGATACACATGTGCACTGTCCCGTCTTTCTTAGGTACAAAAAGAACGGGTGCTCTCCATGGTGACACACTGGCACGAATAAAGCCTTTCTCCAATAAGTCGTCAATCTGTGTCTTCATCTCTACCAACTCCTTCGGTGCTAGTCGATATACTCAAGATGAAATAGGCTCGGCTCCCGAAATAAGCTCAATAGAGAACTCGATGTCTCGGTCAGGCGGTAGTCCCGGCAAATCCTCGGGGAATATATTTTCGAACTCAGAGATGACAGGGTATTAAGGGGTGTCCTACATCATCATGTGAGTCCCCAATGTGGGCGCATCACAACTCTCTCCTTTTTCTTTAGTAAACTCGAACTCCGTCGCATTCGATGGTCTAAAGACGATACTGCCCCTATGGCAGTCTATGAGAGCGAAATGCTAGCTCAACCAATCCATTCCGAGAACCACGTCAAATGTTGGTATAGGAAATACAAGAAGCCGTGCTTTCATCTCCCTACCATATATCACTACAGGACAAAGTCTAAAAATACCACTAACAGGTACAACTCCTCCTCCAGTAAGGATTCTAATATTTTACATAAGGGTGTGATGGGAATGCTGTGTCTAGTGGCAAAACTAATGGCTATGAATGAATGAGTGGCTCCTGTATCAAACAATGTAATGGCAGGAATTGAAGCAACTAAAACCATACCTGCTATGACCTCTGCCTTTGTCTCTATATCCTCAACAGTAAGTGAGAATGCCTGCCATAATTTGGTCCTGTTCTCTGAGCTCTGGCCTTGTTGTACTGTGCACCTTGGGAAGGCAATGGTGGGCAAGGTGCTCCTGCTGCTGGTCAAGAAGTTGGGGGTGTTGAAGCTGTAGGCCTCAAGGCCTGATGTACATGTACTAGTGCTCCCTGCTCGGGGCAATCTCTGGCCAAGTGTTGTCCCGATCCATATCTCATACATAATCCCAAACGAAGTCAGCAGTCATCTCTGATATGACCCTGCTTTCCACAAAAGTGGCAAGTGGGCTTCTGGTATGGTGCAGTCCTCTGCTGGTACTATCCTGTGGTCCTCTTGATAGGTCCTCCTTGAGTAGTTCGGGCGGGTGTAACTGCTGGGGTATGGCATCTCGATGTTTGCTGTTGCTCCTTGCGAAGAAGCGCCTGAGCACGAGCTTCTTCTAAGACAATTGAATGGGAGACTCGAGACTGGGTAGTCATATAAGACTTGAGCTCTGGTACAAGCCCTGATAGAATCTTCTCGCCTTCTCTAGATCTAGCGGGATCAATCCCGTACCAAATCTACTCAAGCGATTGAATTCTGAGTCATACCCATCAACTGTCATATTTTCTTGCATCAGATGAAGGAATTGGTTGTATAGACCATCTCGAACATGGATGGGGAAAAAATCTCTCATAGAATAGATCATAGAACTGCTTCGAGGTGATCCCAGTGCCTAATCATCTCTCTTTCGCCTTCCACCAGTGGTGGATATTATCCTATAATAGTAGGTCCACTGCTGTCATCCAATCTCGAGTTAGCAACTGGATTGCCTTTAGTAGCTTCTCCGTACTAATGAGCCATTATGACACCTCTAGTGGCTTCTCTGTTCCTCTGAAGGGCTTGGGGTTCATGTTTGTGAAGTTCTTGATAGAGCCTTCATAAGGATGCAAAGCCGGTGCTGGTGCTGGTACCGGTATTAGAGGTGGAGGTCTAGCCAATACTGTCATCACAGTCTGTCTCATCAGCTCAGTCTGCTGCCAATGAGCCTGCATCATGGCATACATGAACTGGGAAGTCAGGCTCCCATCAGTCGGTGGCGGAGGCATTTAAGGTCCCGACTGTGGTAGAAACTGCTGAGGGAATGGTGGCGATGGTGGTGGTACATTCCCTCCTGGTGGCACAGTCGTGGTCTGCCCAGTCTGGCTGACTGGGGGTGCTATGATTCTGGGTAGACCATCGTCGAAGTCGTAGTAGGCTGTGACTGTCCTGGCTGGTACTGGGTCACTGGGGTCATCGGAGGATTCTGTTCCTCTTAGGTGGCCGTATCACCAAAGGTGATGGCCAAGGTAGAAGTGCGTTTGCTTCTTAGATTCACACTGTTGGCACGAGGAAGAATAAGACGATAATCAGAGAGGTTAGATATGAGGTAATTCAAGTAATCAAAGGAATTTGGAAAGATTAGAAGTCAAAGAAAGTAGTAGTTCTGAATGTGATACTACTCCTATTCCTACATGCAGGCTTGTTGGGCACAGCCATATAACCCAATAATATTTTCTGACCTGCATGGGCCACCACAAAAATATGTAACACCCCAGTCCCAAAATATATAGGACCTAGTACGTGAACATGCCAGCTGTACATATACGAAGAATACTCCAATATATAGAATCCTCGTATACGTACATAAGCTGTATATAAAATAATCATAAGCCAGAATAATATAATCTAATCTCATCACAGCTCAACGCAGAAGATGACAGAGTCCAGATAATAAATGAGTTATCAAAAGATAGCCCGGTGGATATACCCACTCAAAACAGCTATGAAAAATAGTCTCATAAGATCGGAGTCCAACCTCCACAAAATAGAAAGAAAAAGAGATGTAAAAATATCCACTAATATCTCAATAAATGAATAGACTAAAAATTAGCAGGAGATGCCTCATAATCAATATAGGATGGATCCAGTGCCGCTCCATACTCCTGTAGAAACTCGTCTAACCCTAGAGAGATAACCAGGTCCTCAGCGGGACGTAACAAGATACAAGAAAACACCATGCCATGTAAACTGTGATATATAATATAAAAGAAAGGGGATGCATGCAATAGGGTTCCTGACCATTCTACTGTGAATATGAAATTTGATAAACAATCCTTCGACACAGGAGCCCTGGCTGAATATTGGATCCGGTATAGTCCCCTCTTGGGCACTAGTGACCAAGCGTATAATGTTCAAGAACGTCAGTGGCCAACCTGAGAGGATAATTATACCCGTATCTCTAGCGGAGCTTCCGGGTTACAAGGAAAGTGTAATCGAAGCCCATACGTCAGGTATTGTTCTCCCCACCCAATGCCTTGTATCTTCATCTCCATGACTGATATGAACCTCTAGTAACCACCAAGTCTTCTAATATGCAATTCTATTGGCAGTTACTCCTATCCGTGGCACACTCCATACGTATCGGTGGCCAGCCAACTATGCGGGTACATGTCCTATATGTGACTCACAACACGTGATAAAGCAAGTGCAAGGTCGTATAAGATATACTAATACCTCATGAACAATGGGTGGTCATTAGACTAAGTCAATGCAAGAGAAATAAATAAAAGCAAGCAAATGACCGATAAAGTCGCTTGCACCCAAGTGTGACTTGGTCGCACAATTTTATAATAATAGATAAGAAATGATGAAAATAACAACTGAAAATAAGAATATGTAAATCACAGAGTAAGGTGGCAAGGTATCTTGCTTGGCAGTGCTTAAATAGCAACTCTAAGCAATCAGTCACGTTAGCAATAAACCTCACAATCCACGAACGGCTCCGGATGCTGAAACAAACATCAAGAATGTTCCCGGTGTAAAAGATACCTCTAGGAAACGCCTGTCCAAAAGTCCAATTCTGGAACAGGGGCAAAATCATAATTTCAGGTCAAAATGATGTCCACCATTGGACCCATTTTGTATCGAAATGTGTGCCAATGTCTACGGTCTCTAAAGTCATCAAACTACATGTCTACGGATCCGATTTGAGGAGACAAAACGATCGATATATCCAATTTTGGATTCCGATGAGCCGTACACAAAATTGCCCGTTGGGTCGGGTTGCGGGTCCGCAAATTGGCGTTCTGATCAACCTTCTCAGAATTAGACCAAACTTGGCATACAGGACCAAAAAATTGATGCGATACTGATGGCGCAAGTTTCGTGTCGATTCGACGAATGTGCACGAAGTTATAGCCAAATTTGCAAAACGTCGATACGGGGGTATCTCGACGGATATACATTGATTTCGTCGCGCACGCGCAACGAAATTAGGTTCCGTCAGTTTCCACATGTCGGCAACATCCATACACATCTTTCGATGCATATAGTGCGTGACCACGTCGCCCGATTTTTTGGGGCGTACGTCGTATCAGACAAATTTTTAAAGTTTTTACTGTTTTTAAAGCAGTTTTTAACACAAGTTCATCATCACGTAACTTTCTGTACAATAAATGAAATATGATTCTACGAAGTGCGTTGTATTCTCGGTTATATCGTCCTAGACTATTTTTAATTAGTTTAACAAAAACCCTAATGTACAGATTAAGAATCGACTCCAAAGTTGAGACTTTACACAGCCTCATGCTCTGTTTTTCGAGCAGTAAGTGCTCGACTTTGCGTCGATCTCGAGGTAAATCTCAAGTACGATATCGAAATCCTTCTGATGGGATTCGAAGAGGGTTATATGGTCTGTCTATAGGATTTAACGATTCAAAAAACGATTGGAAATTAATGAAGATAGCGACGTTAGAATATGGTACCTTGCAGTCGACAATAATGGGTTGGCACTGATGGTGCGGTCGGCCTGGGGGTTACGAAGATGATCCGGTTGATGGCTGCAGACGATCAGTGGTTGGAGAAGTTTGCCAGTGGGTCGGGGTGCTCGGGGATCAAGTGCTCGGGGTCGAGGGTGAGAGCTTTCAGTGCGCGAAGGTTTCGAAGTCGGAGGGGGAACCCGCGGCTTATATGCGGCCTGGAGATGGATTCTCCAATTGTCGCTCGGATTTCAACTTTGATTAGGTTTAGGTTGTGTCCAGTTGGAAGAGAATCTCCTTAGGATTAGTTGGGATTTTGTTTAGAGTGATTTGGTGGTGAATTGATCGAGATTGGGTTCTTAAATTCGTTTAAAAAGATTTTCCTTTATGTGTTATCCCGGGGGTGGGGGGGGGGGGGGGGGGAGGGGTCAGGAATTGCTTGTTTCTGTAGCTTCGGCTACAGTAACTTCTTTTTTACTCTTAATAATAATTAGATATTCTCTATTATTAGTATAATGTGACCAATGCACCAAAAATTCCTTTAAAAATGTAGAATGTACTTAGTTTAAATTTCTAAAAATATATAAAATATAGTAAACTTTTAAAATTTGTAGTCTACCAATAATAGTATAATGTACAAGCATATATACCTATACATTATATATATGCATATATTTACTAGCAGCAAATGAATTAATTCAAATTAAAGATAACAAAAATAATTAAAATACTAAAAATAATTAGGAATAAATATGGGGGTTTACACCCTACAAACCGACGAACCCCGGCGTGTCACCCCCGGCCATGCCCGACAGCCTCCCGTGCGTCAGGAAGTCAATTTCGACATTGGGATCAAAATCCTGACGTGACGTGCGATTTCAAAATTTAGAATGCACGTCTCAGGACAGCCACTTCGTATGTCTTTTTCTGGACGATCCGACCGTTAGATTATTGAATTCTTTTCTCCGTTATAATATCGGTATATAGCTGTACCTTTTTCTAAATTTTTAGCCGTTAATCTTATCGTTTGCTATATCAAAACTGACCACAAAGTTGGACGAATAATTATGTTATTTTTGGACAGTTTTTTGTGGAGCCAACTTCGCGGATTAGTTTCTCTCTCGTCGAAGCTTCGGCTGATGAACCCCCAACTCTGGCACACAGCAGGTATAACCACCTTCATGCCACATAAATTTCAGCTTTATAGGACGTCGTTTGGTTAGTTGAAATCGACGCCAAAGTTGGCCTCTCGAAACCGTAATTTGTAATTTTGAACCCGGGACTCCAGAATCCATCTGACACCACTAGTGGACTCATGGCATCGTCCTGGATCAAATTCATATATAATTTGCTGAGTTTGGAGGACATTGGCTCCGGTACGCAATTTCATACAAACCGGAATCTAATGTCCGGGTCAACGGATCATTTTGAGATCGACATCGGAATCCAATTTCGGATGTACCATTGGGTTCGTATCATCATTTTAGACTCATGGACATGTAATTTGTTTGGTTTAGTGGACTTTCATTCGGGTACATTTTTTGGTGTAAAGTGGGTCGAACAACGGACATCATTTTGACCCAAAATTACCATTTTGCTCCTATATCCAAAATGGACTTATAGGTAGGCTATCCTAGCTAATTTGACCATTCTAGACACGTCGGTGATTTTTTTTCATGGACTTTTATCCTGGTACATTTTTGGTGTAAAGTGGGTCGAACAACGGATATCGTTTTGACCCAAAAGTACCATTTTGCTCCTTTATCCAAATTGGATTATAGGTAGGCTATCCTAGCTAATTTGACCATTCTGGACACATTGGTGATTTTTTTCATCATCCGACGACGTCTGTAGATTTTACCCTTATGTATCATCAATAGTTATTATCAATTCTCTTATGTTCGTATTTCAAAATCCGTGCATCGAAATTGAGGTCAGTCGATTCCAGTGATCTCATATTGCTGAAATTGACAAGATGACTATGTGGACCGCTAAGATAAGATTGTTAACTTTATGGTTGATCGTCTTATCTCGATTTGCGTGTCGTAGATTTTGATGTACGAATAATGAGGTACAAACTTAATATTTTGATAGCCTATAACTTGCAATTCATATTATCAGGAATAATGATTATAGAGACTAGTATGACCAGTTTGACTAGGTTTGACCTAATTTGTCTTCCATGACCTAGAAAAGGCCTAGAAGCATATAATTAATGTATTTAAATATATTGTTTACTCTAGAACACCAAGTAATGCTGTAAATTCATATTAGGTCTTTGTGATGTCGGTTCGGACATCGATTCTCAGTGGTTGCTCAGGATATCAGACGAGTACATTCTCAGATAGTTTTTATTTACTTGATGATTATTATGATTTAGCTTCTAGTATAGTTTTATTTTGATTCTCTGTCACAACATGGATTGGTATTCTGGATTCATTCATTTGCGACATATGTATTTGACTCGTCTAGCCCCTACTACCAGAACCACCTACTCGAAACACCTACAAGCACTATTTACTTGTGGCTAGACTCATACTCTATTTGTGTGTCGGGATATGGATTCACTTGTACTTATCTGGGCGGGAAAATACTCGAGTAAACATATAAACATTCCCAATCATACAAGAACCACCCCTACAAGCAAGATAGCCGTCGCCGCTAGACCAAGCGTGCGATGTGCCGTATTCAACAAGAACCACCCATACAAGAAAGATAGCCGTCGTCGCTAGGCCAAGTGTGCGACGTGCCGTATTCACTACTAGTCTAATTGTTACAAGAACCACCTCTACAAGAAAGATAGCCGTCACCGCTAGGCCAAGCGTGCTACGTGCTATATTCACTACTAGTCTAATCATTACAAGAACTACCCCTACAAGACAGATAGCCTTCGTACGCTTGCCAAACGTGCAATGTGCCGTATTTACCCACTAGCAGTTTATATGTCAAACTCGGTATTTCAAAACATACTGGATTGGTGTCTTGTACTAGATTCATATTGTCTCATGTTATACTGATTGGACTCACATCGCATTGTTCTAGTTTTGCTATCTCTATTTACAGTCTTCATTGCCATGCTCTCCTGTTTTACTGTATTTACTTTCCTTGTTCTAGACTGTTGTTCTATTTCATTTTCTGTCTCAAACTTTCCATGTTCATCAAGTATAACTGTCTATAAACGCTTTATAGTCTTTGTTATTTATTTGGAACTGCTAGAGGAGATGTGCTCGTTTCAATCCTGACTGGATATATTTTTCAGTTGACGAGCTCGCAGATACATGTCCTACTTATTAATGTTCTCCGGAGATCCAGGAGTTGATCCCCCGACAGAGTAGCATAGCCTTCCTAGTGGGTGTTAGTTAGATAGTATCGCTATTGTTGGATCTGTCTCCATTCTTAATATTTTGAGACTTGTTATATCATTCGGGTTATGTACTTATTTATAGACTTTTATACTCTGTTGTATTTGACTTATGACATTAAACTTTATTTCATCATTTCATCTTCTTTTTATTCGTGCTATCATCTTCCTTAGATGTCTGTGTTAAGTTTATGTTCTAGATGATATATTATTCCTCCGTACGGAGATGATAGGTTATTCCATATCTGTTAGATGTTAGATATTATAGATGACCTATATAGCATTCTACGGCCGATACTGCGATGTAGGCTGGACGTACCTACGTACTCGTGTACCTAAATTGGGTACGGGTCGTAACACGTGCTATTTCAGCTAAACTGCTTTTCGATGATTTGATCAATTGGCGCCAACTCACAAATGGCAGCTGGTGCAATTTGATGATTAGAGCCCTCTGCTTCATTCATTAAATCTATCAACAATGATTCCTTGTGCCAAATGACAAATAGTGCGAGGCAGCTGTCAATCATTATGACCAAGTCTGACATAATCTTCTCGAGCGCCGTGTGCTCGCAATTCGATAGGATTTTTCTCGACTAACGTGCTGTCAGTCATGATGACGAGCGCCTGAGCTTTTCGAGGAAGCTTCCCACGTGGGATCTCATGCCAGCGCCATTAGATTTTGAGAGCCTTTTGATGATGAGCGCCATTTGACTTCTGAGCGCCTCTTGGCCAGCGCCATCAGTTGTAATAATTTTCAGATTCTAAAGTACGGCTGCAAGAAACTCTAAATTCTATAACTGATATATGTATATCCAAAGTCAAGCTTTATGTCTTCGCCACACCAGCTACTATGGCTGCGATAAAATCTAGACTCCATAATCCATGCAGACATTTACCTTTTACACTATCCTCATCAAATATGTCATCAGAATATACCTTAACTTAGCCCATAAAATTTATTTGACACAAAATCAAAGTCAATAACGAACTCTAAGAATGAAATGCAACAATAAACATCAAGAATGAGATTCAACAACCAATAAGGAAGAGTAGACGGAGACGAGTGGCAGCCTCCGATATTGAGTTTATAGTGAGATTCTTAGGGGTCATTCCAGGAATCTCTCAAGGAATCCTAATTGTGATTGAGTATTCTATTATCATATATTCTGTTTTCCATATCCTATCGCAAGCTGGCAGTAGTACAAGTAAGTCGTTGCACTACCACGATATCGCATTAATTATGAAGCCTGACCTGCATGGGTCACCACTAAAAATGTGTCACGACCCACACGGGGTATAAGGGCACAAGTGCGAGACAACACCCAGCCTACGTCTCAGCATCGGCGGTGAATGCTGTCTAGGTTTACTATGCTAACTAACAATATGTATCATAACCTATCAGAGATATCTCAACTCCACAAGGAGGACAAATAATGATAGTATCCATACTCAATCATAATAATTATAAGGAAGATAAATGGCACGATAATGATATTAGACATGATATGAAAATCCAGATGAATCTATCATAAATATAACACAAGTTCAGAATCGGAGTCTAAGAGTCAACTATCTCAAAATAACATAAGCCTCCAAAATAATAACATGCCAATAGTCATAAAGCTGGAGACAAATCCAATACTAAATCTAGTCTAACTGAGTCGCTACTAGAGCCTCCTCAGCTGGAGCTAAGCCCTCCTCAATCAGTGTCTCCTGGTCTACTCTTACTACCTCCTGTAGGTCGTAGTAGGTATGGCTCTCGTCATCTAAATCATCTGGGAGAAATATATCCAGTCAGGATTGGAGCGAAGTACACCTCTAATAACAGTTCCAATAAATGATGAAGACTATGTAACAGTAAAAGAGAGAATATACATGATAATGTAACAGGTATATAAATTTAGCAATGTATGGAAATCTGAAAATATCATAAGAGCAGAAACATCATGTACAAATAATCAGGAAATAACTATGTACGTGAGAGAGCACTAGTTTCAACATGTGATCGTCTTAGGAACTTGATACAAGGATTTATGGCCTGGTTAATCATACATGCGGTATATGATTAGCATTATTCAAGGTTTAAGACTTGATACAAGGAGGGTAAGATCACATATCTATACTACTACTCCCTGCCCTGACTGGTACAGTGGATCCAACCATGGTATGTTACGACACGATATTCTCTAGGAAGGTTGCTAATCTTCTCAGGAATCAATATTCATACTATGTACAAGAACAACAACAAAACTTGCACATAGTACACCAAGATATATAAAGAATAACATTTCATGACGGGATCTGGAATTACCAATTCGTATAACCAGTTTGTCGAAAGATCAAGGTTATCTACACTAAATACAAGAAACATAGAAGATATCATAAGCAAAAAAATTATCAGAGAATGTACTCGCCTGAAATCCGGTGTGAAGTATCAACAGTATCTAAAACAGTGACTCGAAGATCTAAATATGGAATATCAATGTTAATTGGTATCTTGGAATCATAAACATGCTATACTAGCTTAACCCTAGGTCTCCAAGTCATTTTTAGGTCAAACTAGGTCAACTAGGTCAATACCTTACTAAACTTGGTCAAACTAGGTCATTCTTAGGTTTTTTAGGTCCATACCTTGCCATACCAAGGTACTCTAGTCTATACTAGGTCAATACCCTATGTAGCTACCTATATATTACATATATATACTCTATGATATAATACCCTAGCCTATTTACCCAATTACCTATACATTGCCTATACCTTAACACAAAGGTAAGACCAATTACCTTAACCCTATCCAATATCCAATACCCTATCTCATATCCTAGGCATTACTTATACCTTATCTCATAGGTAAACCCAATACCTTATCCTTACCCCAATATTATCTTCACACTCTTCAAAACCATATCTTAACCCATTATCTACTTTACCTATCACCAATGCCTATGTATTACCTAAACATATACCTACATAACCTCTTACCTAAATGCATCTATCATTCCTATATTCACCATAAGTATAGGAATATCCCTATACCCATGTAGGCATACCCTATTGTTCCTAAATTGTACCTCTATATAATTATCCATTTTGCGTAGCCTAATTCTTATAAACATTACCTACCAATACACTACACAATGAACAAACACACAATATTTTCACATAAACACTCAACCACGCACTCAAATACCCATGTTGCCTAGAGCACACTACTGCTATCCAACTAAATCTAATCCCTTCCCCTTGACTACTATTGCTTACTTCTTCCCTTCTTCAACTATCAGACACTCACACTTAATGTCACGACCCACACCCTGATTAGGGGCACGAGCACGTGGGTACGTCCAGCCTATGCCGCAGAGTCGACGGTAGAACGCTGTATAGGTCGTCTACAATATATAACATCTAGGCAACATATAAACCTGTCATCTCCGTACGGAGGTATATAAAGTCATAACACAATCATAAGACATCTAAGGAAGATAGCATGAACTATGATAAGATATGATAGAAAGAAATAAACTGGAAATAGATGCAAGATCAAAACACAAGTTCAGAGTTCAAGACATAACACAAATCCCAAATATAAAATATACTACAAGTCTCAAAGTACCAGCTGGAACGCAGTCCAGTCAAACCTAACCAGTCTAAATCTAAGCAGGCGGTACGTCCTCAATGGGCACCGACTCTACAGGGATGTCCATGTCGTAGTCACCGTCTATGCTAAACTCATAAAAGGTCGTGCAATCAGCATCTATATCATCTGTAAAAATCAACGGGATTATCCTGTCAGGATATGAGCAAGTACAAACGCAAACAGCAGTTCCATGTGAATTAACAAATTCTATACGAGATAATTATAATAAAATATATGATAAATTATCAAGACTGGAATATAAACATGATATGTAAAACTGGAGATCATGTCAGGATATAAAATACTAGAATATAGAATAGTACAAAAATATCTGATGTACAATGTAAACATAAACGGTGCCTTGAGATATTAGTGCGTTATGGGATCGGCTCGGGTCAAGATCAGGCTATTCCATTTGATCGACTATGAACAGAAAATATACGAAAATAGGATCAGGCTGGGCACAATAGAACGCTATGAACAAGTGGTATCAGGTCAGGCTACACCCTACGTGTAGTGAGGGTGGAGCTATGAACAAATGAATAAGAGAATACATGAGGGGTATTGATCACATAACCACTAATAACTCTCCATCTCCGAGTAGTATAGTAGATCCGAACATGACACATCATGACGCAGGATTCAAAAGCAGGGGGCCAGCCCACTCCCAAATTGGTGTCTATACACACAGGAAACGAGATCGAACAATACACCCATATACGAGGAAAGTCCAAGAATAACATCTTATGACAGGATTTGACGTATACTAGTCCGTATACCATCATGTCGAGAATCAAGTAAAACAATATAACTGAATCGAATATAGTAGATATTAAGACAATGAAAACGATTAGAGAATGTTCTCGCCTGCGGTCCTGAGCTGTCAATGAGAATCGATGCTCAGAGTGATGTCACAGACCTAAAGATGAGATATCATAAGTTAATTGGGGTTCTACAGTGTGTGACATGATATTCTAGTGTATGCTATACAATCTAGGTCAAACTCAGTCAAACTAAGTCAAACTAGGTCACACCAAGTCAAACTAGGTCAAACTGGATCAAAGATTGACTTACAGTTGACTTTTGGTCAACTGGTCAACTACTAGTCCAATCTAGGTCAAACTAGGCTAATGATTGACTCATAGTTGACTTTTGGTCAATTGGTCAACTTTGGTCAACTTCTAATTCATTCTAGGTCAAACTAGGCTAATAGTTTACTCACAATTGACTTTTGGTCCACTAGTCAACTCTGGTCAACTCCTAGTCCATTCTAGGTCCAATGTTGACTTTTAGTTGATTTTGAGTCAAAACAATCAACTATGGTCAAACTGGGTCAACTCTAGTCTAGGTATCCTATTCCTAACCTTTACCTACCAAGATACCATATACCTTGGTCATATTGGTATCCCAATACCAATACCTTGGTTGGAATCCAATATCTTAACTACCCAAGATAACCAAACTTAGATATCTAGCATCTAACCTAAGCTACTAGCTAACCAATACCCTCTAACAACACTAACTTACTCTAACATATCCTAAGATACTACTTGGTATCTCAAGATACCAAGTATCTCAACTCTAATATATGAAATCTAACTCTAACTCAAAAACTAAAATACTAACTATATATATATACATACTAACTATCTAACATCTGTGATATCTACTAACTAACATCCCTACCCATATATATATATATATATATATATATATATATATATATATATATATATATATATATATATATATATATATATATATATATATATATATATATATATACATTCTAACTTATACATTCTAACTTATATCCACTAATATCTAACCTATAACAATCCTAACTTAGGACACTAACATAGACTAAGAACTTAGAACTAACTCTAAGCTAACTATCTAACTTAGATACTCACTCTAACACATAACCATCTAACTAACCATCTATCCTCCTATCACTCATCCACACACCACTTACAAGGTAAATGGGAGCAAAGCCAAATGGGCAAATAGAAGTGGCTAAATGGGGTTTGAAATGGGCTGCCAAGGGGCTGCTACTAGCAGCCCCAACTGCTGCTGTTGATGTTGAATTTACTGCAGCTGCTGCTGCCACATCTTGGCAGCATAGCTGTTGCCACTGCTGTGCCTAATTTTGCTATTTGGGGGCAGCAGCTCCCCCTCCCTCTCACTACCTCACACACTCTCATCCTCTACTCTCTCACAACACACAAGCCAACACGTACACACACACATCTCCACTTATCTCTTCCCTCTCACAACCACAAGCCAACACACAAACACACACACACACATCTCCACTCATCTCTTCCCTCTCATAACCACACACTCACTCAACACTCACACTAACATAAACAAAATCGAACACCAACATATAACATACAATCCTCCCTCTTTCTAAACATAAAGACATATCTAAAATACATATATATATATATATATATATATATATATATATATATATATATATATATATATATATATATATATATACACTACAAAAAAAATGCACATTGATAGCATAACGTAATAGCACGTTTTGCTGAACTGCTATAAAAAATAAGTTTGATATTTTGGTTACTTTATAATAGCATTTGATAAACGCTAAGATAGAGTTTCATTAAGCGGGAACCTAAAAACACTTATACCGCCAAACACTTGACCAAAAAAACACTTTTCCGCTTTTATTTCAGGTTTCTTTTATTTCCTCTTTCAGTTTCCCTCTTTTTCGAAAAACCCTAAAACTCGAGAGCCTCCCGAGCGACGACGACGACGCCGGAGGTTCTCAGGCGGATGCAGGAGTAGTCGGGGAGGAGGAGGAGGAGGAGGCGGCGGGGGAGACCACGGCGGAAGTGAAGTACCGGATCGCGAGGGAGTACTTGGAGAGGATCCAGAAAGAAACGAAGAGGATCGAGGAGGAGGACGAGGAGTATGGGGAGGAGGACAGAGAGGAGAGGGACGGGGGGAGGGATTCCCTGCTCGCGGAGTTCTTGAAGAAGAGCCAGCTCGAGGAGAGCGGCCGCGTCCCGAAAATTTTCGCTTCTAGGTGATCTTTTTCGGCATTTCCATCTTTCTCCAAGTTTGGTTCTTCTAATTATTGAATTTATATGTTGCACGGAGACGAATACTACGATTGCACCGGTTCTGGAGTGTCTGTATCTTCTCACTTCACCAATTTTTCGAGTCTCGATTCTGGAAAAGGAAGCTCTTTGCTTTTGAAATTACAGTCTGATTTTAAATTTCAAACTTTATTTTTTATTATTACTGAATTTATTGTAAGAAAGAAGCTGTGTTGACGGACACCAATAAGACACAAAACAATTCCGACACAGCCCAGTTTTGGTGTGTCCTAGACTCCTATTGCATTTGGAGTGTCCCATTCGTGCCTGATATGTGGCACAATGCTGAATCTGCTTTTCCGTGTCATAACCTATCTCCAAGTAGGGTTTTTTTTTACGGTATGTTTTTTTGAAAAAAATCTTGTATGAAGTGAGTTATATCATAGCTGATCCTAAATTTTGAATCTTTTTTGTTCTTCTTGCTGCATCTTTTTGTGAAGAGAGAATGTGTGTACTGCTTATTTCTGAGTGACGGCGTTCCCCTCTATGATTTGTATCATAGTTGATGGGCTTCTTTCAAACTCAATTCATCTTCCAATACTAGTTTTCAACAGAGATAAAAAGTATTTTCTAACAAGAGTGCTCACAATGAGTATACTCATTACATTTTTTACAGAGAAAATACACAGACCTTATCAAAAAGCAACATAATTGCAATCCAAGATCAGTACTAAAAACCAAAGTGAAGTGGGTGGAAGAACCATCTGCTGCTGCAATTGCAGCTTCGTCTTTTACAATCCGGCTTACAGCCAAAGCGCATGTGTCAGCTGCAGTTCATCGCTAGTACCGATACCACCTGATTTCTGCACTAGTGATATGATGGTATGGAAAGAGTCGTATTTGTCCTAAAGCAATATATTCTGACATGCCCGTGGTAACTTGCACTTTGTTGATTTTTTTACAGACTGCTTATTCTGAGGAATCCCCTGTTTCGTATCATAAGTCATAACCTTAGTATCAATGTGGATTTTATTAGATTTTACCATAGCAAAAACTCATTTGGTTTGGTTGTGGTTTATGTGCCACATGGTTTTCTCATTTTCTCAGTCTAGCTCATTTTCTTAAAATAAAATCTTGTATTTTTTATAACTCCAGTGGCTGATTCTATATTTGCAATCTTTCTCGTCAGGATAAAATTTATGTGCACCAGAGAAATTATTCAGTTAGCCCTTCCTTAACTGGGCGCTCTGCCTATCTTTAAATAATGGATCCTGGTATATCATGTATAGGCCAAGTAGATGAGCTGATATACCTTTAGTTAAACACCGGCAGTCCGTTACATCTGTTACTTTGTCTGAGGATGATACCAGGGGGTTTTCAGCATCTAAAGATGGATACGTTGTGCATTGGGATGTTGAGAGTGGTAAAAGTGAGAAGTATTTGTGGCCCAGTGAGGACATTTTGATTTCACATCACTCTAAAGCTCCTCAAAATCCCTCTGCAAAGAGAAGTAAGCACGTATTAGCCTTAGCTGTCAGCCCAGATGGTAGGTATTTGGCTACTGGCTGGTTAGATTGTCATGTCCATCTATGGGACACACGCACAAGGGAGCACATTTAGGTTCTCATTTATAACTATGTTTTGGTTTTATATGTTTGAAAATTTGAACATTCTTCTGCAAGATGTGTTGATATGTATCATGTCCTGACATACTGCTTTTAGTTAAAACTTTACATTGATGTATAATTTCTAAAAGCAACTCTGTAGATGGTATGCAAAATAATCAAGTCTGCAGTTGGCCAAACATGTTCTCTTAATACATAAAACTCACTGTCTCTTCATAATACACCTGTATTAAGTGGTAGTGCCTCTTTTGTAGTTTAATAGGACCAACCAATTTGCATGCACTGCATTTACAAGTTCTTGTAGAGATCAAGTAGTTTTATAAGTGTAATGGCCTACCAGAATGCATGTCCAACTTTGCAAATTCATTGTTTTGATTTCTAATCATTAATATCTTTCTTAACAGGCCTTCCATGGTCATAGAGGACCCGTCTCTTGTCTTACTTTCAGGCAGGGAACCCCACAACTCTTTTCTGGGTCTTTTGATCGACAAATTAAGCTATGGAATGTAGAAGACCGAACTCACATGGACACTCTACATGGACATCAAAGTGAAATACTTACAATTGATTGTCTACGCAAGGAACAAATTTTGACTGCAGGGCATGATCGGACTGTCCAACTTTATAAGGTATTTGTCTTTCCTTGGAATAGATAGTGGAAAACATTTGAGGAAAAATAATGATAACATAATAGATATCTGCATAGTTGGGAAGGTAAATTCTCTACTTTGTTCTTTTTGCTTTTATTATGCTCTAGTTGCCCTTCTAATCATAGTTTCAGTATCGGCCGATACCAATATGTATCGGGATTGGCCGAATCGTATCTGTTTTGGCATGTCCCTTTCCAATACTGCCGGCTACCGGCACCGATCAGTGTTGGGGTCTCTTTCCCAATTAATTCAATTCGACAAAGAAAAATTGAGAGAGAGAGAGAGAGAGAGAGTCGAAAATGAGTGTCTACATAATGATTCAGTTGTGCCGAAGATCGACAATTGTTTAGTGTGTCGATATCCTTATCGACACACGGTAACTATTACCATTGGTTAAAGTTGTATATCAATAAATTCATAACACTCATCCATATTAATATTATTCCCTTCAAAACTATTTTTTATGGTTGTACAATGTCTAAGGACAAGTAAATAAACAATAATATCTATTGCGTTTGAACAATTTAGCAATGTTGAATATGTTTCCATTTAAAACTAAAGAAAAACAAAATATAAAATATGTTAAAATACTCTTTTATCATTTTTGGCCTTTCCGAAATGAAAAACCCGATAATCGTTGAAACTGCCGAAACCACAACCACCAGATACTCAATAGGAAGGGTCCGAGACTCCGAAACCTATACCAATATTGTGAACCTTGCTTCTAATGGCACTGAACTAATATCCTCAGAACATCTAGGACAAATCCCAATTCTTGAAACCTTGGATATAGACTATTTGGCAGAAGTAAATTATCTGGAAAGCTATCTTTCTCTAATTAATTCTTTGATTTGGATGCAAGGTGAGTCCAATGGTCAAAAGAGCACTCAAAGCCTTGCTATTGGAAAATGCCTAGTAATTAAGATTGGAAACAATATTCATATGTACCTGTTACACTCGAGGTCCAGAACTGGGAACTGTATTTAGCTGCTTAGGTTTCTAAAATAGGTTCAAATAAATTATTTCGACATAGTAAAATACTAAGTAGCCAATATGGAATCTTTTGGAGTTGCCTGACCATTAGTGGCATAACAGAAGAGGAAAGAGAGCTGTCTAATAGCTGTTACTTTGATGATATTTTGATATTTATGATGTCTGTTGTAAAATACTTAAAACCCAAAAGTAATGTTCCTGCCTGTATTGCTACTAACGTTTGCTTTTATGTAATAGGTTGCAGATGCTAAATGGTTACTCTTCCGGGCTCCATCATCTTCAGAATGTTGTTGTTTCATTAATGACAGCGAGTTCTTATCAGGCTCAGATGATGGAAGTATTGAACATTGGAGTGCGTTGCGGAAGAAGCCAACACATATTACAAAAATACACATTCTCTGTTATTAAATTATGATCAATCACCTAAAGAGAATAAGGAAGAGGTCCCTAATGGTTATAAGAAAGGTAAGAGCATCTATTTGCATTGCACTTAATAGTGCTAAATGGATTGGATCAATAGCCTAAATTCATCTTTCATGTAGGTCTTGTCCATCTCTCTAAGTTGGAGTCTTAGACAATAAAATAATCTTTTGCTGTCTTATATCTTTGTTTATTTGTGCGTGGCTTGCCATCATCTTAACATTTGTACTGCATTCGCAAAGTAATTGTTTATGCTCTTTGTTTCAGAAAATGGCTTTGGCAAAGTTGTCGGCTGTTCTTCAGCCCAGTCATGGGTGAGTTCGGTGGCTGTTTGTAGAGGTAGTGATCTTGCTGCATCTGGAGCTGGCAACGATGTTGTTCGTCTATGGGCAATCAGAAGTGATGATAGATGCATCCAGCCTTTATTTAGTTATCCAGTGGTATTCCATTCTAACTATGGTTAATGTTTCTTAATTGCTGTTCAAGCATATATTTAACAAGCCCTAATACTAAAGTGGTGGCAATTGTGTTCATGTTTGTATACTATAACACCCTACTTCTGTTAAGTTGGCAATCAATTACGGTTCATCCTTTTGGGCAAATTCATCTACATGTTAGGTTTAATACAATATGAAATGTTACAGGTAATACATGGCAACTCTTTGGAAAATAAATCATGGTAAAATTATGACAGGACTATATACATACTAAGTAGCTTTGATCATGAGAGGGTCGTGCCATAAAACCTAGGCGATCAGTAGGCAAAAACATAGAGCACCCTTAAGGCAATGACCCTCATATATGCCTAAGCTCATGCGACCACGGTGCAGTCTCCAAGTTCCCCTAGAATATAAGGAGCTTGAGGTGGTAAGATGACACAGAACAATAAAGACTCGGAACGCCTGCACGAGTACTCCAATCTTTCGTCCCAGGGCTGCTTGTCTGGGTGATCACATCCCTCTACAAGCAAACATGCTTTCCCTTTCTTATATGCCTGATTTTCAGACATTTTCTTTCATGACCCTATTCTCATTAATCTCTATTACACATAAGCCAAAGAGAGGAGGTATGACAATCCATAGTTTCTTTTGAAGTATGCTCATGAATATTAAGGAGGATGGAAGGTGCCAATGCCCTTATCCTAGTGACGGCACACTTAAGGATCACATTTTAGCATATGATTTGTGCGTCAATAAGGAGCAACACTGTGGAAAGGGGTGTCCATGACATGATTGAAGATTTTCGAAACTTAGCTAGCATTGTCATGGGCAAATGGAGATTTATACGAGGTGGGGGAGTCTTCAAAACAACAACATACTGTATTTTCCAGTTATAATATCAATACCTTTGAGTATTTAATCTCTTGGGGTGGGGCAAGAATAACTTTCTTTGGTTCTTTGGATTTTCTATAAGTTTCGATGTAATGATTGGCTTCCCAGGGAAATGCATTTCATTTGGCCTTTGGCTTTATTCCTGGCTTAAAATCAAAGCAATAGAAATGAATGTATTTGTAAAAGAAATGGATTATCATCTGTAGACACTCAAGAAAGTTGGAATCTAGCTCTTGAAATGCATGATTTTGTTTGTAGTGATTAAGAAAGAAGGATCCCTAACTTGCAGCTACCCATACTAGGCCCCTTGCTTAAGCATTTGTGGCCAGGATCTTAGTACCAACTTTATCTCGAAATTGATGACAATTGGTGTACTCTGAGCATCAAGACGAACTTAAGATTACAGTTGTAAATTGTCAGTATTGAGAACCCTCTCTCTCTTCTCTTGCTGTAATTAGTTCTTTTTGTCTTTTCATGATAGTAGCTAGGTGAGTCTGGAGGACCCTTCTTGTTTATAGCTGTGAAGCATAAGCTGAATCCACTTTGTGACGCTTGTTGTTCATGTTGTTTATGTCATGCTCGTTTTTTTCCTGTTAGTAGCTAGGTGGAGGCTGGATGACACGTTGCTTTTATGTTCATGCTGCTTTTGTGCTGGTTTGTGATAAAACGAAAGTAATTGGTATAATTAAAGTTACTTGTAATAAAATGATTGGTTATGATTTTTTTTCTTGTTCATGCTATTAGGAGCCATTGTTAATAATTGTGCTGCATTGTTGAATCCATCTTTGTGATCAAACTTGTTTGTTCTTCTTGTTTTGTATTCATCCTGCTTGTTGTGTTGTGAAAATGAGAGTAATCGATATAATCAGGTCATAATAAATTGGATGTATTGTGCGATGATTTCTCTGTTTTTTATTTCAATTTGATGATGTTTCAAGCATTTAACATAATCTCTCCAAGTCTCTAAGGTTAATTTCCAAGAATTTGATGACGACAGGTTGGGTTCGTAAATTCTCTCACTTTTGCAAAGTTCAGACGTTTCTTCTTGCCGGGGTTGGTCAGGTTAGTTCTATTGTTTACTTGAACCGTCTTTGCTGGTTTTTTTTCTCCCATCAGATACAGTATTTGAATTTTATGAAGCAATGCCCGGTTGATTGTAGCTTCTCTGCGTCAAAGTTTTTCTAAGTAATAATTCATAAATGCTCTGTAGAGCATCAGTGAATTATTTTATTTTTCTTGTTATATTGAACTGATGTAAGACCTTGTTGCTTTTTTTGCAGGGGAATGAACAAACTTTGGTCCGAGTTAGCTAGGCTTATGAATTAGGAAACTTATGAACTTATGACTTGTGTATTTTGGATTCAAACCTATGTTATGTATGTTGAATGAAACTCTAGACTTGTGTTATGTATGTTGGATTGGTTTAGACTTGTGTTATGAATGATCTTATTTGTGTAAAACAGGTTCTTATTTATATCATGTGAAACGGTTCTCTAATATTACAATGATACGTAAAACAGGTTCTTATTGAATGAAAATACGTTAATAGCAAAAAAAAAACTGTTATAATCATATATTATAGCACGAAACTTAGCCGTGATATAATAATTAACGATAACAAAATATTTTAAAAACAAAAAAAATTGCTATTGTGAAGTCCTATCATAGCACAAAAATAGATTGTCATCAAGTTTTAACAAAAAACGGATGTGCCATAATAAAGAAAATTAAGGCATTCAGATATTGCTATTGTATTGAACCTGTCGTAGCATTTTAAAAACGCTATCGTATGGGTGGAACCTAAGATAGCTGCCGATGACATAGCATTTATGAAAACGCTATGTAATACGTATGATAGCAGATTTTCGCGCTACTAATGTACATATTTCTTGGGTTCCACCATACGTATGAAATAGTACATTATTAGCGCGAAAAATCTGCTATCAACGTATTACATAGCGTTTTCTAAATGCTATGTCATCGGCAGCTATCTTAGGTTCACCCATACGATAGCGTTTTCTAAAATGCTACGACAGGTTCAGATACAATAGCAATATCTGAATGCCGTAATTTTCTTTATTATGGCACATCCGTTTTATGTTAAAAACTTGATGACAATTCATTTTGTGCTATGATAGGACGTTTACAATAGCATTTTTATTGTTTTAAAATTTTGTTATAGCGTAATTAATTATATCACGGCTAAAGTTTCGTGCTATAATATATGATTATAACAGTTTTTTTGCTATTAAAACGTATTCATTCAATAAGAACCTGTTTTACGTATCTATTGTAATATTAGAGACTGTTTCACATGATATAATAAGAACCTGTTTACACAAATAAGATCATTCATAACACAAGTCTAAAACAATCCAACATACATAACACAAGTCTAGAGTTTCATTAAATATAACATAGTTTGAATCCAAAAACACAAGTCATAAGTTCATAAGTTCCTAAGTTCATAAGCTAGCTAATCGGACCAAAGTTTGTTCATTCCCCTGCAAAAAAAGCAACAAGGTTACATCAGTTCATATTAACAGAAAAGATAAAATAATTCACTGATGCTTACAGAGCATTTATGATTATTACTTAGAAAAATACTTTTGACGCAGAGAAGCTACAATCAACCGGGCATTGCTTCATAAAATTCAATAGTATCTGATGGGAGGAAAAAAAAACCCAGCAAAGACGGTCAAGTAAACAATAGAACAAACTGACCAACCCCGGCAAGAAGGAAACGTCGAACTTTGCAAAAGTGAGAGAATTACGAACCCAACCTGGTCATCAAATTCTTAGAAATTACCTTAGAGACTTGGAGAGATTATGTTAAATGCTTGAAACATCATCAAATTGAAATAAAAAACAGAGAAATCATCTCGCACAATACAATCCAATTTTATTATATGACCTGATTATATCGATTACTCCATTTTATCACCAACACAACAAGCAGGATGATACAAAAACAAGAAGAACAAACAAGTTTGTATCACAAAGATGGATTCAACAATGCAGCACAATTATTAACAAGATGGCTCCTAATAGCATGAACAAGAAAAAAAATCATAACACAATCAATTTTATTACAAGGTAACTTTAATTATACCAATTACTTCGTTTACACAAACACAGCACAACAAGCAGGCATGAACCATAAAAGCAAGTGTCATCCAGCCTCCACCTAGCTACAACACGGAAAAAAAAAACGAGCATGAACATAAAAGCAACATGAACAAACAAGCGTCACAAAGGTGGATTCAGCTATGCTTCACAGCTATAAAAAGAAGGGTCCTCCAGACTCCACCTAGCTACTAGCATGAAAAGAAAAAAAGAACTAATTACAGCAAGAGAGAGAGCGAGAGAGAGAGGGTTCTCAATACTGACAAATTTACAACTGTAAATCTAAGTTGTCTTGTGCTCTCAGAGTACACCCAATTGTCAGTCAATTTCGAGATAAAGTTGGTACTAAGATCTGGCCACAAATGCTTAAGCAAGTGTAGTGGTAGCTGCAAGTTAGGGATCCTTCTTTCTTAATCACTACAAACAAAATCATGCAGTTCAAGAGCTAGATTCCAAACTTTCTTGAGTGTACAGTGATAATCCATTCTTTTACAAATACATTCATTCCATTGCTTTGATTTAAGCCAGGAATAAAGCCAAAGGACCAAATGAAATGCATTCCTGGGGAAGCCAATCATACAATCCGAAACTATAGAAAACCAAAAGAACCAAAGAAAGTTATTCTTGCCCCACTCCCAAGAGATTAATACTCAA